>SEYY01000222.1:242819-265319 GCA_009176605.1 Armadillidium nasatum
AAACATTGAGGAGTAAAGCGATATATCAAAATTAAATCCTCCCCCAGGAAAGGGTTTTAGCCTTCTCAGTAGGTTCATTCGAGAATGAACCAAGGGTTTTACGGGCCGACGGCAAACATCCGCTGGCTGGTTGGCCAGGCCCATCACGGATGCCGATTTTGATTCCACCTGCAGCAAGCATTCCGTTGGTATATTATTACGCATAAGTGGGAGGGCTAAGCGCAAGAGAAAACTACATAAATTTCTCTACTCCGAGCAGGCGTCGAACCCTGAACCTCTTGCTTGTCAGACGAGTGCTCGATCGACTGAGCTACGGACCCGCTATATATATATATATATATATATATATATATATATATATATATATATATATATATATATATATATATATATATATATATATATATATATATATATATATATATATATATATATATATATATATATATATATATATATATATATATATATATATATATATATATATATATAATGTAAAGCAATAATGAAGAAATTGTTTAGCTATTTAAAAAGAGCTATGAATGAATTATATTTTATTAATTCCAGATAGTAAAGTTCAAGAATAATGAATGTCTCAATGTAATATTCTAAACAGAAATCAAGAAAGAACTCTAGTACAATCTCAGGTTAAAAAAAAAAACATTAAGGTAAAAGGTTAAATTAAAAGGAGGAATGAAATATAATCACTATATTAAAATATTCAGACAACTAATGTATTAAGTGAAGATTATGTTCACATTTTTATACCCGCAAGGAAAAAAATATAATGTGAGACTAAAAAGAATATGAGAATAAGACCTAATTTAATGATATAGAGAAAACCGAAAATTATTATTATTAATTAAACTTATTCAAAAAACAAGTTTAAAAACGTAAGTAAAAGAATTGTAATAATAATAATAATAATAATAATAATAATAATAATAATAATAATAATAATAATAATAATAATAATAATAATAATAATATAAAAATAATTATTATTATTATTATTATTATTATTATTATTATTATTATTATTATTATTATTATTATTATTATTATTATTATTATTATTATTATTATTATTTTTATTATTATTATTATTATTATTATTATTATTATTATTATTATTATTATTTTATTACATTTTTTTTAATTTATAAAGAAATATAAAATAAAAAAAAATTCTCAACATCTTCCAGGCAATGAAAAAAAATTGGTTAGAGAGTGTCACTATATTTATTATTAACTAAAGTAAATCATATTTAAACAAATTTAGTATATATATATATATATATATATATATATATATATATATATATATATATATATATATATATATATATATATATATATATATATATATATATATATATATATATATATATATATATATATATATATATATATATATAATATATTTATATGATTAATAATAATAATAATAATAATAATAATAATAATAATAATAATAATAATAATAATAATAATAATAATAATAATAATAATAATAATAATAATAATAATAATAAATAATAATAATAATAATAATATAATAATAATAATAATAATAATAATAATAATAATAATAATAATAATAATAATAATAATAATAATAATAATAATAATAATTAATAATAATAATAATAATAATAATAATAATAATAATAATAATAATAATAATAATAATAATAATAATAATAATAATAATAATCACGTTCAACACTTTCTATAATATAAGATTACATAAAAATCCATAGAAAATATTTTAGCAAAGTTCAAAATGTTCGATGCTATATACCTTTATATTTTCCTCTCTTTCTTTTTTACGCAAATATATATATATATATATATATATATATATATATATATATATATATATATATATATATATATATATATATATATATATATATATATATATATATATATATATATATATATATATATAAATATAATATAGATAATCAGTGATGGGCAATCCGAATCTGGATTAGAAGGTCCAAACTCATTTTTTCCTATGTATTACATTTGCAAAATTAGTGAAATCAATGATTTACTAAATTTGTATATTACTTTTTTTATTTTATTTAAGGACAAGTCGTCGAACCTAAAGGGAAATTTCTGGGAATTTTTATTAAATCACCTCTATATCACCTCTATGATCAAAAGAACAGCTGCAAACCCAAAGTTACCTATTTACGGCAGTTTGCAATGTCAGTGGTAACAATGATATCCCAAATTGGACATTACAATTTTTTATTTTTATTTTAAAGACCAATTTTCGAACCCAAAATGAAATTTTTCGGAACTTTCATTAAATCACATCTATAAAAGACCCACAACATAGTGAAAAGAACAGAGCTCCAAAACCTGTAGATACCTCTTTATTACAGTTGCAAAGTAACTGGAAACAAAGATTTACAAAATCAGACATTATTCAGTTGCATGAACGTGTGACTTTTCACATGCGTTTATGAACACTTTTCCATAGTACTTGTGTTAAAATTATCATTAACCCATTCGAATGTTTCCTTACAAATATATATATATATATATATATATATATATATATATATATATATATATATATATATATATATATATATATATATATATATATATATATATATATATATATATATATATATATATATAAGTATGTGTGGTGTGTTTGCGTCTATATATGTATATGTGTTAAGGTGTAGGTGCGTTTGTGTGTTTATTTAAAGAGAGCGGTGATTTCAAGTTAGTTATTTAATTTTTTTTATAATTTTTAATCATCTAAGGAGGAGCCTCCCAATCGCCAGAAAGAGACACACAAAATGATTATTATTATTAAGGTGAATCAAAATCAATACGGATCATATAATCAATATGGGAATATTATCCATAGAAGAAAATGTAGCACAGTTGTTATAAGAACATCTTTCTTATAAGATGAAGACGAGAAGCTGTTGTTTTTTTTTCAGTGTTTAAAAACTGTTTATATAGGTATTATATCCTACAATCGCTCTCCGCTCCCCTCCTCCTCAGTCAATCAACTAAGTATATATATATATATATATATATATATATATATATATATATATATATATATATATATATATATATATATATATATATATATATATATATATATATATATATATATATATATATATAGAAAAATAAAAAGAAATAGGATCACCAGATTTCATTAACATGGTAACCATAACAACCCTGTTTATGTACCGTGATCTTTTTAGGAACAGTAGAATGCGCCACGGTTGGAACATTGGATCCCTTGGAAACATTAAGAATGGTACATGTGGTAAGTTGCAATTTAGAATTTCAAGATTAAAATCCTGTTATTATTATTATTTATTTATTTATTATTATTATTATTATTATTATTATTATTTATTATTATTATTATTATTATTATTATTATTATTATTATTATTATTATTATTATTATTATTATTATTATTATTATTATTATTATTATTATTATTATTATTATTATTATTATTATTATTATTATTATTATTATTATTTATTTATTTTTATTATTTTATTATTTTTGTATAAATAAATTTGTAACTGGAAAAAATGAATAAAGATTAAAGATTATTATTATTATTATTATTATTATTATTATTATTATTTTATTATTATTACTATTATTATTATTATTATCATTATTATTTGCATTATTGTTACTAAAATATACATCATTATTACTATTTTTATTATTACTATTATTTTTATTATTACTACTACTACTATAATAATTATCATATGCAATAATTATTATTAATAATAATTGGGTTATTTAGATTCTTTTGTTCTTATTATCATTATTATTAAAATAATTATTATTATTGTTATTATTATTAATATTATTATTATTATTATTATTATTTTACATGCTATAAAAGCATATCAGAAGACATCTTACCAAAAGTCTTTAAATCACTTTCAAAGGAAGTAAACATTTTCCAACATAAATATTAAATATTATTAAATTAATATATAAATATTATAACTTATTAATTACAAATTATAAAATTCGGATTATTATTATTATTATTATTATTATTATGATTATTATTATTATTATCATCGATTATCATAAAAAAAAATCTGATTGAATAAAATTAAATAAGAAAGAAAGGAAAAAGTGAAGAGTGATAGAATGCAAAGAAGATAAAAGAAAGAATTAATAATAAGATAAAAGTATGAAACTAAATTCAATTATTTATTATTTAAAAAAACTAAATAGTTATGGTAGGAGAGATTTCTAATTAGATAAGAGACATAATGGCTATCTGAGTGAAAGAACGTTTATATATATATATATATATATATATATATATATATATATATATATATATATATATATATATATATATATATATATATATATATATATATATATATATATATATATATATATATATATATATATATATATATAGTGATGGCATCCGCATCCGCATCATGCATCGCATCAGCATCCTCATCGCGAAATTAACATCCGCATCTGTACTTGTGAAAATTCAACATTCAAATCCTCATCCGCACTTTCGAAAATTCAACTCCGTATCCGCAGTTGACGAAAATTCTATATCCACATCTGCAAATGAGAAAATGACATGTGATCCATTACTAATTTTATTTTTTATATATATATATATATATATATATATATATATATATATATATATATATATATATATATATATATATATATATATATATATATATATATATATATATATATATATATATATATATATATATATATATATATATATATATATATATATATATATTCCATACAGAGATGAAATTTATTAAAATATTTTTCCATTTTAATTTATTCGAACAGTTAAAAGTGGAAAAAGTATTAATTAACGAGTGTTTCACTATTATCTTCAGAACAACTCTTCATTTTCCTACTGTACCCAAACAAAAAATATACTTAAAACTTCTGTATATAGGATGACTTACATCTCAACTTAATAGAAATATTCTTACTATAATTGAAGCTAAATCAGCAACGCCAGTTCATTCTCATAAATTATAACTTCCTCTCAATTTATAGTTTCTTCAGACACAAAGAATCTCATACAATGCTTCTCAGATCCTCATTAATTTACTTATTTAAGTGTACCAGCTTTAATGCTGCATATGCAGGCCAAACTTTTTTTTTTAAGTTCACATCTTACGGGGATTGCCCTATTCTAGAAGAGGAACTTTTCTAGGTAGTATATACCCAAGATTACCCAGAGGAATCGAATCGGCGCCCTCAAGCACGTGAGTCAATCATTCTACCGTTTGAGCCACGGTACAACTGAAAGTGAGGATTGAGAAGCATAGAGGAGTTTCCTTTAGAACAGACCATCTTCTTTGATCTCTTGTACACTCTGCCATAAAAGACCATGGACAAACCCGACTCTATTTCTTCATTAAATTTCTCTGTTCTTCAACATGCATCTTTCCATCTTGATTGTAGGATTTTGAAGTTTTATATATAAAAACTCATTGCCCATCTTTCAATCCTCAAGCTTCTTCTATTGTCCTTTTCACCTCAATAACGTTCTTCTTTTTCCCAAAATAGTCCAGCTTTTTTATTTTTATTTATGTTATTTCGATATTAATATTATTACTTTATTTTTTATTGCAATTATTATTATTTTAAATATCTTATATATAATTAATGAATTTATATTTTGATTGTATTTTAAAATAGAAATTTGTAAAATTTAGTTTGTGCTGAAGACGGCCCGAGATACGGTATTAAACTTTCAAAGTGTATTAAATGTGCATATGGAAAGCCTCAGTATTGGCTTTAACCTTTCTAATTAGATTAAAGTTCACTAGGAAAGAAGCTATCTCAATATATATATATATATATATATATATATATATATATATATATATATATATATATATATATATATATATATATATATATATATATATATATATATATATATATATATATATATATATATATATATATATATATGGGTGTCCCATACATATAGGGAAATAATACATGTAAACGCGAAACCACTTTTATTTACATAATATGCTCTACATGAACGCCATTGCGTTCGAAACAATTCAATGAGTGTCCTCCACTGCTGAAGAACACGTTCAAGCACAGGTTGAGTTATGCCGGTAATGATGTCGGTGATACGTTGTCTGAAATGATTTATGTTTTGTATCATTTCCTGATACAACACAGCCTTCACATGCCCCTAGAGGTAAAAATCAAGTGGGGTAAGGTCTGGGGGTCTGGGAGGCCACTCCATAGTAACAAGCCGACTGATCCAAATACCTGGTAATTGATAAATAATGCAAGCACTTACGTACGACAATACCGAAATGAGTTGGTGCTCCATCTTGCTGAAAGTACACTGTCTAAAATGAATGGTAAAATATCTTCCTGCAACATGTTCAGATACTTATCGGCAGTAAGATTCCCCTCAATGAAAAATGGTCCAATAACCCTGTGACCCCATATCCCGGCCCATCAACCATATACTTTACCAGCACCCTGCATCTTTGTTGGGCTCAGCCAGTGAGGGTTTGTAGTGCTCCAATAACGTACATTTTGTCGATTCACCTCTCCATTGACGTAAAAGTTTGCTTCGTCTGTAAACAATATGCCGGCTGAGAAACCTGCATCCTCTTGAAATTTGCTCAATACCCACTCACAAAATTCCAGCCGTCTATCCTGGTCGTCTTCACACATAATGCTGTACCAAATGCAATTTGTATGGATGCCATTTGTTTGTTTTTAAAATGCGGACCGATATTCAATCTGCTGACACCGGTTGTAGCAGACAAACGTTGTAGACCTTTATTGGGACTCCGTGTATTTGCGGAGAATACCCTACGTGTTGTACCTTCATCGCTGGCAGTACGTCTGCGACCGCTTCTCGCCTGATCTGTAACAGTTCCTGTTTTTTAAAACTTTTTTATTTTTTTTTTTTTTTTTTTTTTTTTTTTTTTTTTTTTTTTTTTTTTTTTTTTTTTTTTTTTTTTTTTTTTTTTTTTTTTTTTTTTTTTTTTTTTTTTTTTTTTTTTTATTTTAAAATAGAAATTTGTAAATTTAGTTTGTGCTGAAGACGGACCGAGATACAGTATTAAACGTTCAAAGTGTAATAAATGTGTGTATATGGAAACCCTTTGTATTGGTTTTCCTATCTTTTTATTTATATAAGATTTTATAAATGTTATAAAATACATATATAATGTAAATAATAGTAATATTATGTTACGTATTGCTATTTATATATATATATATATATATATATATATATATATATATATATATATATATATATATATATATATATATATATATATATATATATATATATATATATATATATATATATATATATATATATATATATATATATATATATGTACAGTTGTTTCGTCATGGTGACAGAAGTCCAGTTCTTTTATATCCGAATGACCCAAATGCTAACATTTCATCTAAAATATGGCCAGAAGGTCTCGGACAATTAACAAAGGTAATATATATATATATATATATATATATATATATATATATATATATATATATATATATATATATATATATATATATATATATATATATATATATATATATATATATATATATATATATATATATATATAATATAATAATAATAATAATAATAATAATAAAAAGACTCGCAGAGCGGTTTGCGTGGGGCTGCATAGAACTAATCAGTTATGGCGAGGTTCCTGCATGATCTGAGCTGCATTTCGTAAAGCAAAACCAACTTTGTTCCCATTGTTAAACTGAATGATAGACCTTGCAGAAGGGGTTTGATTCCTATCGGTACAACGAAGAACTTGAGAACTATGTCATTTTATTGGCAAGAACTTGAGTATTAATGCACTATAATCCAGACCACACGTTGGGTTATCAACATAGTAGAGGTAAGAGGTATACACGGACATGTAGTAACCAGTACACAGTTCTGATATGAACCCCATCGTGCATCTGCGTCCCAATGAGACTTTAAGACGGCTATCGAAGAAGAATGGGAAAATATTCAGCAAGATTTTTTTGTTACGTTAATAAGAACTATGATAAACTAGATAGAAGCAACCATCGGAGGTGAGAGTGGGTAACACAATTATTAAATTTTTATTAATATTCATTAATGATTAAAATTTTCTTTGTTCTTTTCGTTTTCTTACTTTCCCTTTCTACCTTTGTAAACGATTGGAAAAAAAACTTTTAAAATAGCCTTATTGTAACAGCAATGAAGTGATCTTTCAAACCACATATTATTTTGTAATATAATTTATCATAAAATAGTTTTTATAATTGAAAATAAAATTTGCAGCTGGTGTCATTTTTTTTTGCTCGTGAGTATTTAGATATTTCTATTTTTTTAATCATTATAACTCATGATATGCTACATAGTGAAACCAACCACAGTCAATAAGTTATTTGACCCTCCCTTATCAAAAACTTTATCAATGTGGGTTCAGAAATTCTGGGCATTTTTTTTTAAAAAGAAAATTAAACACCGGTTTTGTGAAATATAATTTTATATTTTGAAGATACAGGTATGAAATTTAACGTAGTAAATGTACTTAGGTGAGATACAATTTTGCATTCTTGTAAATTTTCTGTAATATCAGTAGTATTGTCCGTCTACCATGGCACAAACGGTAGAGTGATTGATTCACGTGCTTGGGGATCCTAGGCAAATATATATACTACCTAGAAAAATTCCTCTCTTCGAATAGGGCAATGGCCATGAGATGTGAACTTTTTTACAAAAGAAAAAAAAAAAAAAAAAAATTTCGGATATAAACAATCCACCTTTTTTTAATTTTTCTTTTTTTCTTTTTTTAACATTTTTGTCACGGCCGATTCATCCCTAGGTTTTCTAAAATATTAATTAATATTAATATATAATATATATATATATATATATATATATATATATATATATATATATATATATATATATATATATATATATATATATATATATATATATATATATATATATATATATATATCGTCACACAGTTTTTTTTGATATGCTGAGTTAAAATATTCGTAAGAAAATAAAAATAAAATGTTTACGAACGGTTTGACTCATAGCCTTTGTCTAGGCATCATACGCTTAAAAGTGGAAGGATTAATTTCTTTTCAAAAATACAACCTTTCCTCTTTTTTTTTTTTTTTAAACAACTTTTTTTGTCCCTTGACCGATTCAATCCAAAGTTTCTGGAGTACTGCAGTTATAAATTATCTTTAAAATCTTTGTTTTATATGAATACCCAGGGAAAAGTTATGTGTCAAAATATTAGGAAAATTACTATAAATAAAATTCCCTAAATATTTATGAGTCTTTTTGTCTAGGGATACTTATAAAAAATAGTTTAATGATTCTTTAGATAAAGTATATCTGCAGTACTCAAGAAATTTTGGGATGGATTATTCAAGTGACAAATGTTATAACGAATCAAAAGATAGGTTGTCCATCTCTGAAACTACAGATATACTGATATATGTATATCCCGCCCGATTGTTTGATCCCCATATTTCATTGTTGTGCGTTCAAATCAAAAAAAAAATTTTTTCCACAAACCAATTTTCGAATAAAATGCTACGAAAAAAATGTCCATATATGTTTGAACTCCCTTGATAGAAGTTTTGTTTAGAAAGTTTCTCATTACTGTATTTTATTGTAATGCTTACTCTCCTGTGTTTTAAAGCTTGTAATTTCAGATTAGGCATTATTAAATCTGCTTATTAATTTTATTTTATCAGATATTAGATTTATTTCAAATTTTTAAAATAATTTCTTTTCAGATTGGAAAGAATATGACCTACCAATTGGGTTTGTTTCTTAGAGATAGATATGATGGATTTATCAAGAATGTATTTGATACAGAAGAAATTCAAGTAATAAGTACAGATGTCGGCAGAACGTTAATGTCAGCAGAGTGCGTGATGGCAGCTTTTTATCGTCCTGATGATGAGACTAAATTCAGGAAAGATTTGGCGTGGGTACCAACACCAATCCATACTGCACCAGAAGGAGATGATGTAGTTAGTTTATTTTTTTTGTCTCCATATATATATAGTGATCAAAGACCTTTTGATGTTTCTTTCGGATTTGTTCCTCTTTTATTTTTCTACTTTTTGTGAAGTTTTAAAAAGTAATAGTACTTTGTGACGCTTAGTGAGTATCTTCAAGTTCCGCTTTGTGAATCTATGATTGTGTTTCTTCCGTATTTTTATTACCCGAAGTTTTTCAATCGAGATTCTTCTTTTAAGAACATTAAGTGTATCCAAAAGTTAACACTCTCGTTCCGTGTTTAAAATAATAATTACGACTTAAGAAATTTGGATTTACTTTAATTAAATATTGTGTGATAGAAATTAGCGTTCTCTTATGTCTTAATGCTTCTGGTTAGCACCTTTCTTAGTTATAGCTATTGAGTTCGTAAGTTCTTTGTCATCTTTATTATAAATTTAATCATTGTACTTTTTCATTTCTATAAAAATTCTTATCGACATTTTTATCAAGTATAATACGAAGTATTATTTGAAGGTAAGGTATTAAATATTGTTCTCTTTTATTATTACTATTCACCATCCAGTCAAATCAATCATTTATTACCCAAAATCCTTCCTTTGATGACCACCTGCCGCTTCATATATATATATATATATATATATATATATATATATATATATATATATATATATATATATATATATATATATATATATATATATATATATATATATATATATATATATATATATATATATATATATATATATATATATATATATATATATATATATATATATATATATATATATATATATATATATATATATATATATATATATATATATATATATATATATATATATATATATATATATATATATATATATATATATATATATATATATATATATATATATAATGAGAATTTTATACTGATCAAATGTATTTTCTATATACTAAAATCTTGAATCCATATTCTTTCGTTAAAAAAAAAAAAAAAAAAAAAAAAAAAAAAAAAAAAAAAAAAAAAAAAAAAAAAAAATCAATGTTTCGGAGAAAAAAAAAACTGACATTAACACCTACATTTCATTTTCTTCAGTTATTGAACGTCGACGCTGCTTGCCCTAGAATCTCCTCAGAGGATTCTAAACTGGACCAAATTCCAGAGATTCGGGATTTTAATAAGAAAAATGAAGAGCTTTATAGGTTTGTTTCTGAACAAGCCGGATTCAATGAGACTTCGTCATTGGGTGCTTTAATTACTTTTGATGCTATATACATAGAGGTTGGTATCCAAAATAATAATTGGTATAGTTTTTTTGGTCTATTTATTATAATAATAATAATAAATAATAATAATAATAATAATAATAATAATAAAAATAATAATACTAATAATAACAATAATAATAATAATAATAATAATAACAACAACAATAATAACTGAGAAGCAACAATAGTAAGTTTTCTTATTCTTCCTCTTCATTTCTCTTCATATTTTTTCTCCTTCTCTTCTTTCTACTCTCATAAAAAGGATTAAAAAATGATGAAGTTCCTGCAAAGGTGGCTTAGGAACTAATAAGATGTATAAATTTATGGGAATAGAATTTATTATTACAAGTTAAACATTATACTGATTAATTAAAATGTTTCTATATTTTATAAATGCATTTCAAGTTTATACTACAATGTAATTTAGTATTTATTATTAGATATGTGAGACTTACATTACTGCAGGTTTCACGATGTATCATATTTTGGGGTTGCATTTCTGGTTAACAATTTGGGTCGATGTTTAATAGGGGCTTTACATTTACAATGACCTAACGACAGCATTTTTAAAGCCTGTTATAAATGTGGTCATTATAATTTGCTTTCGCATCCCTAAGATTTTCAATAGCATTCTAGTTAATATATGTACTGTTAGGATTGTCTATTAGGTAGAAATCCTTGAAAGAGCTTATAATGCAGTTTTGTGACTATTTTCCTTTGAAATTTTGACCTAAGCAAAATAGTTTAGAAATAGCCTATAGAGTTTAATACAATTAATAGAAAGCAATACAATAAACTGGCCATAAAACGAGTTTTTCAATAATAGGTAAAAATAAGGGGTATATGGTTTTGTTGATTTCGACTTCCAAGGTTAAAAAACTTAGAGGAAAGCTTTTAACAAAAGCGAATGATTTAAAAAATAATTAAATAGCGCGTAATCCAAATAGAAAGATAGATCATTTAACCTAAAGAGCAAGAACCCTCAGACTCCGAATAAAGAAAATATCTTCTCAGTTAGATTTTTAAAAAATGTCAAGATAAGACAATTTATTTAATAAATTCCCTAACTCAATTTAAACAATAACCTAAGGTTAAATAAATCCAAAAACAAAAGAATCAAGTTGGATCTGTCAATGTACCTTAACCTAATTTCCTGAACAGATTCAAAAGCTCCTATCCCTAGGATAAATAATTAAAATTCTTCTACTATAAGGCCATAAAATTTAATATAAGAATACTCATCTACTTGAAGATATTCCTTGCGAAATAAGGGGTAATATAAATTTAATGGGAATAACCGACATTGGATCTTGAAACGAGGAATAATAACAAGTCTTCACTCTAACAAAGACAAAGACCATTCAAATGTTAAGTGTTGCCATTTTGAGGATTTTTCTTAGTCTAGTGGACATTTTAAAAAAATATTAATAGACAGTACAAAATTCACCAATGCAAAATAAATAATTATTAAACATAAGAGAATAATTTCCAATAGTACTACAAAAACTTGGAACCTTTGAAAATTATAAATATTTATTTGAATGATACTCAGATGATTAACCAGTTATTAAATATGGCAAAAAATCGAAACCTGATGACATATTCCTTACTGTTTCATTTTTAAAAAATTTTATCTCCTCGAAGTAACTTTTTTTTTTTTTTTTTTTTTTTTTTTGATAAATTCTTACTGATTTCATTTTGTTAAATTTATATATTGAAATCATGTTTCTTTATCACATATCAATCATAATTTTCATTCTGCTCGGAATCGTTTCAGGAATATTATTCGATGGGCAAAGAAAATCTTCAGTAAACGAAAGTGCACTGACCTCCAAGTTCATCTACTGCAAATTCACATCTCTTAACAACTTCTGTAAATCTACCTTTCCTGGTTTTCTGTTGCTAATAATCTAACTGAAAAGGTTAATCTCTTTAGCTTCCTGTTTTCCTCTAATTCAACTCAGGACGACTTCGGCAATCCTCCTCATTATACTTCTCCTCTTAGCTGTCCAATTCACTTACTGGAGATTACATTAAACAGATATGTGGGCTCCTAAAACTTAAGAACGTTAGGAAGGTAAGCGGCAATGCAGGCTTCATTCTAGTTTTCAAGTAGTGTGCATCTAAGCTAGCGCCATCTCTCGCTAGACTTTTTCCTAGAGGACTCAATACTAGTTAGTACTTCTCCTCAGTTTTGCAAGCGAACATTTGTCCAATCTATTCCAAAAAAAACGTAGCCACTCTGATCCTGTTAACTATGAATTCTACCTAAGCTCTATGAAACTTTTCTAACTTTCATTTTTTTAAATCATTTGGAATCTCATTCTCTTCTTTCCGATCATCAGTATAGCTTTCTGCGCTCGAGATCTACTGATGACATCCTTTACAATCTCACAGATTTAAGGTATTCCGCCCTTAGGGACTATAGGGTATTAAGTGGTGGCTCTTGATATATTATGTAAGGCATTTGAAAGGGAATAGAATGTGTCGCTGCTCTCCATGCTCCCCTCCTTTACTTACTTATGTCTAGCTTTCTTCCTAATCGTTCCATATCGGCTGCTGTTGATAAGGTGACTTTTCCTTTCCTGTCAATAGTGGTGTTTCCCAGGGTTCTGTCTTATATCCTACTTTAATCCTATTTTTCATTAATGACCTTCTCATCTGATGATATCCACTCACAAGTCAATGACTCGATCCTCCATTCTTCTTCTCATTTTAAACCTGCTCAGTCTTCTGCATCTTGAGTTGCCATTCGTCTTAATCTTTCTGATTCCATTCTTGTTGATCTGGATAATTTTGCAGGTGGGGTGGTCTGAAATTGTAAATTCAATTTTTTATAACTAAAATACAACAAATACTCCTCTCAAAGACACCTAACTTATATATTTCTTTCGATGGTTCTCTATCTCTCCCTGCTGACAGTATAAACATCCTTAGCCTTAAACAAGGAAATGTCTTGGAAACCTTATATCACGATTTCTAGAGCGGCCTTAAAGAAACTGGGAATTCTGTTAAGACAGAATTTTCTTCTTTACTGTTACTCCAACAATACAAGGGTCTCATTCGCTCTTGTATGAAGTATTGCTCTTATATCTAGCATGGCTCAGGTTTAAATAGTTTTTTATATAGTATCGAATTGAAAAGACCAAAGGACTTATAGTCTGTTCCGTACTTTATAATTCACTTAACCTTTTATCTTTTCGATGTGACGTTGGTGCTTTATCTCTTTTCTATAAGTACCAAATAATTGCTCGTATGCCTCCACTTTTAGAACATCCACTTTGTACAATGACTGTAATGTCCGCAGACGAATTATGTGTGGACATGGACATTGGTAACTCTGGGCTTGTCCGCTGTGGTACTTCTTTCTTTCCAGAAAACTCTGCCTTGCATCACGATTTCTAGGGCGGCCTTAAAAGATATTGGGAAATACATCTGTATTACCTGCCGATTGAAAATGATCTCTTTCTACTTGTGTACTTACCATCTGGAGAATCTTTTCTAAGATTCCAACAGTTATGAGTTTGATTAATTTTTTGATGTACTTCTTTTTAGTCTACGAAATATCTTGATGAAACCTTTTCTTATGCTCATCTGAAAATTCTCTTAAGGTTTCAAAAAAGAAAATCCTAATGGGGGGTGATGAAAATGCGACTTTACTGACACATAACATTCCAAGATTCAGTAGGATGAAATCAATTACTCTTCGTGATCCTCATAGTTTTTCCGATTACTAAGTTCCTAAAAAGCTGCAGAAAGTATTTTGACATACTTCATGTGCTCTTTTTCTCAATTTCGTTTTAGCAATCATTGAAGTTAAGGTCTTGAAATGTTGTTATATTTTTGGTCCAACAAAAATATCTTTATTTTAGGATCATTATGAATGAAATTTCCTTTTAAAATAAGATAATTAATCTATCTTTAAATTAATAGCTTCAGTAAATGTAAATATATATATTCTCAAGTCTATTAAGGTTTCATATACCACATTAGTGAGGCCATTTTTTAAGTAGTATTGTCTGTTCCCTAATAACTTATCCCATTCGTGTGTAGAAAACAAAAGTGCTTTGTATTCTTTGTATACTCTAATCTAAAAGTAATAAGTTTTGTTTTATGGTGATCGGATATTTTAATAATGAGATACCTTGCTTTATTCACAAGAATTGTACCAACCTTCTAAAAGAATTTCAGGTTACTTAAACTTGAACCATTCTAAAAAAGTTGTAATCTATACCGCAGATTCAATCCATAGCTAAGAGACAAATAAACTGTACCATACTTTCTAACCAGAAACTCCAGACTTTCTCGCTATGGTACCTTCTTTCCAGATACTTCTATTCTATTAAATTCTAGCGTTTTACTTCCTTTTTCCCTCCGTATTTAATCTCCCTCACTTGCAAGTAGCATTTACGCCCAACTTTGAGGTTTCCATTAGGTTGGGCTTGAATGGGGTTTTATGAGGCTTTTTAATCACTTAATACCCCTTCCTTGAATAGGGTTTTGCTCGCTATGGTGGCTAAAGTGTGAAAAAATATACATTCTATTTTCAAGATATCTTGGAGTCGCCAGTATTCAGCAATTAAACACTTTATTCATTATTAACTATTTTGAGTCATTAAGATTAGGGTTCAAATTTAATTTATTTATTTATTTTACAGAAATTGTATAATTTGACTATTCCTAAATGGGCCGTAAAAACAGACAATGAAATGAATATTGTGTCCAATTTCTTCTTTGAATTGCTTTCATATACTGATGAGTTAAAGAGGCTCCGAGGTGGACCATTACTAAAGATGATAACCGAAAATATGACAAACAAGTCACGTGGTGAACTTCCTAAAAGAAAAATGAACGTATATTCAGCTCATGACTCAACTGTTTCTATCCTACTTAATTCAATGGGTGTTTACAATGGTATTCGTCCTCCCTACTCTTCAACTGTTATGATCGAACTTCATCAGATTGGAAAGGATTACTTCGTCAAGGTAAGAGTTTTAGAGATTTTATTTGTTCTTTTAGTAAAATACAATACAAGAGTAAATTATTGTCCATTTTTAAATAAAGGGTGTCTGCAAAGGGCCTGTTTTTACTTGTGAAAAAATAGCATGATTTTTTTTTCCTTAAAAATAGAATTCATGTTTTGTTTTTTGTATTTTTTGATATGAAATATAATAAATATAACACAGTTAATTGTTGCAATATTGAGATTACCTTATAACTGCAGATTATATTAATCCTAAAACCTAAATAATAAAATTGATTTCAGATATACTATCAAAATGACACCAACTTAGTTAACTCGCCACATGAACTGACCATACCAGGCTGTTCATTTGAGTGTCCCTTACAAGACTGGACAGAGTTGCTAAATGATGTTATACCAGAATGACTTGGGAGAAAGGAATGTCATGAACATAGAACCTCTTCAAAATCAATCTAGTACTTATAATTCGAAATGGTTAGTCAAGAGCATATATATATATTATATATATATATATATATATATATATATATATATATATATATATATATATATATATATATATATATATATATATATATATATATATATATATATATATATATATATATATATATATATATATATATATATAATATATATATATATATATATATATATATATATATATATATATATATATATAATATTTATATATATATATATATATATATATATATATATATATATATATATATATATATATATATATATATATATATATATATATATATATATATATATATTATATATATATATATATATATATATATATATATATATATATATATATATATATATATATATATATATATATATATATATATATATATATATATATATATATATATATATATATATATATATATATATATATATATATATATATATATATATATATATATATATATATATATATATATATATATATATATATATATATATATATATATATATATATATATATATAGTATATATATATATATATATATGCCTCGGTTGAAAAAATTTGAGAAAATAAAATTCCTTAATCATGTAATGAAAGAGGCGTCCCAATACTAGGCGGTTGAATTGAGGGAAGTTATAGGGAATCAGGAGAATACGAGTACAAGGAAAATCATTCTTGACCTTACCAGTTAAGAACAAGTAAGAATGAGAATAGCAATTAGGTCTGAGGTCAGAGTTACAAAGAGAAATTATGAAACTATGTGGACTCTTGCACAAGTTTTATACAAAGCAGGATGCAGACTTTCAAAGAGTTCAAAATAAGTGTCAGTTGGAATAGCTCTACTATAAAGAGAGTGATGCAACTTAAGAGACTTCGTAAGAGAGGAAGAGTTTATATAACTGGAAATCATAGACTCTATGCAAACATTCTTGGACAGTTATATGAGAAGAACCATTCTAGACATATGAAGATTACTTTATCCGAGGACAAACGACACCGTTTCAATGAGGAGGCATAACATTTAAGATGGTGTTAAGAAATACTTACTGAAAGATGTCTCAGAATGACCAAGCAATTTGGAAGCATTAATTTTGAAAGAAACTATGAGACCTATCCTATATCACAAGAAAAGGAGATAGGTTTGAGGTCAGAGACAATAGTAGGCAATAAGTAGACAAGAGAATAGGTTCAATATTAGAGTTTAGATAGGCAAAGAAATTTGTAGAGTTAGTAGAATTAGAGGATAAGTAGAATAGATCAATTTAGACGTAGATTAGCAAGAGATCCTAAAAAATCAAGAGAGAAAACAGGATGAATCCAAATTAGAAACAATAGAATAGATAACACCATTTTACACGTAATCAAGACATCAGCTTTTGAATGAAAACTGAGAATAGAGACAATTAGCGAGAACAGAATAGGATTTGATGTCGGAGAAATAACCCCTCGAGTTTCAACTAAGAACGAGAAGTGATGAGGTCTAGGATAAAAGAGACTGTGTTTAGTAGAGTGGATATTTGAATAAATACTGCGTGTGCTTTCGAAGTTAAATAAAAGAATTTTGTGCCAGAACAAGTTGGTAAATCCGTAGCTGCACCATTCCAGTCATTGGAGTGTACTATTGTTTTAAATGTGCTCGTGGTGTGTAAAGAAGAACAAAGTGTACTTTGAACAAACCAAAAGACTCTGGTGACGTGTAGAAAACAACCTGGATATATCTTCTCTATGAGTGAGACACTGTCAGAGATGAACTAATGAGTTATATTGTGTCTATCTATCTATCTATCTATCTATCTATCTATCTATCTATATATATATATATATATATATATATATATATATATATATATATATATATATATATATATATATATATATATATATATATATATATATATATATATATATATATATATATATATATATATATATATATATATATATATATATATATATATAGAAAACGCTGGCATGGGAGAGACGAAGATTAGGATGGCACTTCTACAAGAAAATGTTTCTCAAAACATCCCTTCGTACATTATAGAGAAATAAATTTCTTTTTTTCTTTGAGTGAGTGAATTTCTTTGTTATAGAATATAAAAATAAAATAATCTGTAATTAAATGATGGAATTTTTCTTAAAAATTTCCTCACTATATATATATATATATATATATATATATATATATATATATATATATATATATATATATATATATATATATATATATATATATATATATATATATATATATATATATATATATATATATATATATATATATATATCTTACGTACGTGGACCCCATATACTCGTATAACTAAGGCTTAGATCATATTATGGACCCCCCAAATAAATTTTTTTCCTTGAAGACCCCCTCAAAGCTTCTGTGGTCCTCTGGGGATCCATGTGGACCCCGGCTGGGTAACCCTAGTTTAAACTAACATTCCAATGTACGTACACTTCAAAAATTGTCCTAACGAATCGTTGGGACAAGTGGCAAAAATGTCACAACAAAATTTTTTTTTCAGTTATTTTCTTATTATAAAATAAATCGGGAAAGCGATTTTCTTATACTTAACATGTCTTTTCTCTACTCAAAATTTTACTGTGACATTTTTTTGCCACTTGTCCCAACGATTCTTTAAGGCAATATTTGCAATGTGAAGAAGTATACGATTTAATTTTAAGCCCCATTATAAAATTTTTAAAGATCTACGAAGGACAAACCAGTTTAATTTAAAAAAACGAATTCAAATAAAAATTGAATTTTTAAAATTTTTGTTTGTTTAAAACTAACATCACAATGTACTTACGGAAGTCTATGTTTTACCCTTAATCCTAAGTGTAATTTTGTTTTTTTTGTAGATTTACAAAGAAGGTAACGGAAGTCTATGCCTTAACTTTGAGCCTGATTGTAAATTTTATTTTGTAGATCTACAAAGAAGGTAACGGAAGTTTTAACTTTAAGCCTGAATGTAATCTTTTTTGTAGATCTACAAAGAAGGTAACGGAAGTTTATGCCTTAACTTTGAGCCTGATTGTAAATTCTATTTTGAAGATCTACAAAGAAGGTAATGGAAGTTTTAACTTTAAGCCTGAGTGTAATATTTTTTTGTAGATCTACAAAGAAGGTAACGGAAGTCTATGCCTTAACTTTGAGCCTGATTGTAAATTTTATTTTGAAGATCTACAAAGAAGGTAACGGAAGTTTTAACTTTAAGCCTGAATGTAATCTTTTTTGTAGATCTACAAAGAAGGTAACGGAAGTCTATGCCTTAACTTTAAGCCGGAGTGTAAATATTTTTTGTAGATCTACAAAGAAATTAACGTAATCTCTTACTTAAATTACGATAAGAGTTGAAATATTGACATGAAAATATTTAATTTAAATTTAAAAATTTTTTTTTTTAGAGTGACACACCAATGCAAAAAAAGAAGTATACACAATTAAATATATTGATGATAACTTAATCCCTTGCTTAAATTAAGGGGTCAAAATTTTAATATGGAAATGATACAAACGAATATCAAATGTTTAAATTTTTGTATATATAAATCCACTCTTTCATATTATTAGGTACGAATGTAAAATTTTTAAAGTTCAACTAAGGAGATAACATAATCGCTTCCTTAAATTAACATACGATAAAAAAAAATTGACGTATATATGAAACAAAATGAATATTCAATTTTTTAAAAATTTTATTCGATTAAACTGACATCCCAATATGCCTATGGAAGTCAGGAAGTTTATGCTTTAATATTAGAAATGAATGTAGAATCTATGAAAATCTACTAAGGAAATAACGCTATAACTTGTTAACTTAACAATCGGGTTGAAATTATGATATGAAATTTGTTTAAACTGACATCCAAATGTATCTGCGGAAGTATTAAATTAAATATCAGGACTGAATTTCAAAAATGTTTAAAGATCTACCAACGTAATATTATCCTTAAATTAACGTAAGAGTAAAATTTATGATATGAAAGTAGTACAAATTGAATATTAAATTTTTTGAATTTTTATTATTTTAAACTCTGATTCCTTTGTACCCAATGAAGTACTCGCTTTAATATTAAGCCTGAATGAAAAGTTATTAAAGATCTAGTTAGTAAATAACGTTCTCACCTGCTTAAGTTAACGTACGAATTGAAATTATGACATGAAAATGGTACAAAATCAAAATTTAAAATTTTTCTATGATGAAATACGGAAGTTTTAGATATATTATTTGCTTAGGAACAGTAGGAAAATGATGAGTAGCTCTAAAGATATCAGCGAGAAACTCGTTAATACTTTTTTCCACTTGGAACTTAGGGAATAAATTAAAATGGAAAAAGAATTTTAATAAATTCCATCTCTTTATGGAATAAATGCCAGTCAGAGCAAATTTTAAATGCTCTATAGATTCTAGATCTTAGACCTAATGGAATAAACTTAAGAGGTATATTGCTAAACTAGCTTGTAGCAAGAATGGTAGTAGTAGTTTTTCTATAAACAGATGTTTTAAATATGTTGTCAATATGCGTAACATATACATCTAGAAAAAATAGGGAATTATTAACTTCTTGTTCCATAGTGAATCTCATGCTGTTGTGTCTCTCATTCATATACTGTAGAAACATATTGGCATGATTTTTCTCCTTGAAAACTACGAAGCAATCATCCGTCTAGCGGCGATAGAGAAGGGGTTTGCCTGATCCATTGTTTTTCATAATAACAGAGAAAGCTATTTGCAAAAGCAGGACCTAAAGGAGAGCCCATAGCCATACCATCAATTTGGATATAGTTCCCCGTCGAAAAGGAATATAGAATCTTCAACAGATAATTTTAAAAGTTTGGTGAATGAGATGATCCATTCCCATAATGTTTTGATTATTGTGAAATAATTCATTAGTTATTATGTTGATGGTTTCAGAAATAGGAAGATTTGTATACAAAGATTCAATATCAAAGCTTGTCATGAAGCAAGTGCCAAAAGAAGAAGAATTTAGGCAATTGATAAAGTCGAAAGTGTCTGACAAGGTATATTCGTTTTTAGTTAGAGGATCTAAGATAGGAACTAAAAATTTGGCAAGATTGTACTGTTTGAATGTGAACCAACCTAATATATATATATTTAATATATATATATATATATATATATATATATATATATATATATATATATATATATATATATATATATATATATATATATATATATATATATATATATATATATATATATAGTATATATGCATTTTTGCATTCGCGTCCTCATCAAAATCGACATCCGCATCTGCATCCGCATCTGCATTTTCGAAAAATTGAACATCCGCATCCGCATATTCGAAAATTCAGCATCCGCACTTGACGAAAATTCTATATTCGCATCCGCAAATGAGAAAAAATGACATCCGATCCACACTAATATATATATATATATATATATATATATATATATATATATATATATATATATATATATATATATATATATATATATATATATATATATATATATATATATATATATATATATATATATATATATATATATATATATATATAATATATATAGATTTTTTAGAAGAAAATACCGATTTAGCTTAGTTTACTTATTAATTATGGTATTTTACAACTCTATGAAATTAAAATTATATTAAAAATATTGTTTCTTTTTTGGAAAAAAAAA
>SEYY01000222.1:270319-297819 GCA_009176605.1 Armadillidium nasatum
AAGTTGACAGCCCCAGACACACTAAAGGGGATAGATAAATGCAATGAAGATAAAAAAAAGAGACGCTACCGTTCTCTCCATCAATTTATAGGTATTGTACCTTAACAAGGTCGGTCATATTTTTCATTTGTTGGGTGTTCGCATGACCTAGGTTTTGAGACTAGGATGGAGCAGGCTTTCAACCATTCAGAAGGGAGGAATACCCACTACACCCGTATCTGGTTGAACAGGTTAAATAGAAACACAAAAGTTTTTGATGGTAGTAATATCATTTGAAAGGAGCAAACCTCGGGTCCATGCATTTTCATATAGCTTCCAGAAATTCCCTTTTTGTAAATTAAAAGACGGTTGTATAGTGAGAAGTCGAAGAACAGTGACCGAAAATGAGCAGTTTCAAACAGTTCTGGGTACAGAAAGTCACTGGGGCAGGAAGCAAAATAATACCCCAACTCTATCCTGGAACTGAAATAACGTTCAATGTTTGGTGGTCGTACAGGTAATTTTTTTTGTGTCCAAAGTCCTTTCGGAATGTCTCATGAACCACCATGCCTGTGAATCACAAATGTTTTTGAACGGTAAACATAGTTTCTGAAATACTGCTTTCTCGTTCTGGGATTTATACATCGCGACCTAACTGCAGTCGCTTAAAAAAAGGTTTGAAGGTACGTGAATGTTCATTTTAGTACGATTCGCTGTTTTCTCTTCTCGTGGTTTTCCCGAGCGAATTCTGAAATGTGTCACGGATAGAAAGATTAACAGGGATATGATTCTTGGCAGCCCAAGCTCTTCAAAGTAGTTAAAAGCGTTTACAGGAGAAGGAAACAACTGTAGATGAGAATTAAGGTACGTAAGTTCCATGACGAAATGATTCTCAATCCTCTCTGTCATATTGATATATATGGCTGACGACTGATGAGGGAGACTCGGTAACGGAGAAATGATGGCGAGTGCATACTGATTAGTCCCATACAAGAAAACCGACCTATTCCACCAAGAATGAGGGATGATCTTTAAAGAACACATCGTGATGTCTACATATGAAAAGATCTTAGTTAAATGTCTTTGTTTAATCTTCCCATAGAAAATTCATGCATTAAATAAAACAAATAAAGATCAGATCTTGGTGTAATCTGTGTTGTATTGTGTTTGTGATTATTATCACGAATGTTGCGTGTCTACTTTTTACGAGGAAGTTGTCTTTTAAAAACGAGAGCCGTTCGACTCCCCTGAAAGAGTAAAAGTGAGGAAACCTTGTATAGTATATATATATATATATATATATATATATATATATATATATATATATATATATATATATATATATATATATATATATATATATATATATATATATATATATATATATATATCCAAACAGTTTCAAAAATAGGGTTGTATTAACATCTACTATTTACTCATTAGTTATTGAACATCGATGACGCGTGCCCAAGAGCAGTTACAGAATTTCTCAAAGTCCGAAACACTCCAGAGATTCAAGATTATAATAAAGAAAATGAAGAGCTATATAAGTATATTTCAGAACATTCGGGGTTCAATGTGACTAAAGTAGTGGATGTTCTTATACTTTTTGACGCTCTGCGAATAGAGGTTAGTGTAATTTTCACTGCATTATTATTATTATTATTGTTAATATTATTATTATTATTATTATTATTATTATTATTATTATTATTATTATTATTATTATTATTATTATTATTATTATTATTATTATTATATTATTATAATTTAAAGAAAAATAGACATTTTTGGAACTACAGTAATTCTGTTATTAAACCCTTCTGGAAATAAGAAGACAGTCAACACACTATCAGTTGTCAAACAAAGATACAGATAGTAGCCGCTGCAATCTGCAATCACACTCTTCCTACCCAGTATTTTGCAAGACGATAATGGGTCGATCGGCAGCCTTAGATTTTGAAAAGCTCGCAATGTGCTACTACTGGAGAAGACTGAAGCTTATGTGTGGTCCTTTTGTTCCTTCATTATATCCATTAACTTTGCATCCTGCCTACTCAACTTCTGCAGAGTACACACTAACAAAATTCTTTCTCAATCTGAAATAATGGAAATTTCAAGCTAGCAGCCCAATGGTGTTCTTTGCCATTTAAACAGATAAAGAGGTATTCCAAGTCAAAAATAGATAACATTCTTTCCACGACAGTACTTTCAGGATAACCAAACGTTTGGCGTAAGGAAGCCCCTACGAGGAGAAGGATTGTAAGTTCTGACATATTTACAATACTCAACTTCTATATTAGTACAAGAATATGAGACGTTAAAGGTAATTAATGGGAGAGATATAAAAAGGCTCGCTGTCTGAAATTTTTTCCGCAAGTCCTTCACAAAATCCTACACGGAGAGACACCTTTTCTAATTTTCAAGGATTGTACCCTTTAAAATATTTTGAGGTTAAACAGCAGTCAACATAGCTTTCAGTCAGATCACCTAAGTTCGCAAGTTTTCCGAGGCTGCACCCTGGACTGGGGATGCAACCTTAAGTAGGAAATATCCATTCCACTTTGTAGCTACGTAAGGGTCGTCAGTGTTCAACAATAACTTTGAGGCATTATTCAACTTTATAAGTACACAGGAACTTTGAAGCTTTAAAAAAATCCGGAGAAAATTAATAACCGACTTATATTGAGAATACATGGGAGGATTTTCCTTTAGCCCAGGATAGTTAGGTCGGCTTAGTAGACACACAATGTAAATAAGTTTGGGAAACACAGAGGCTTCGGGAGTAAGTTCATGCATCATAGATTAGGAAATAGGAAAAATTGCGGCATCAGATTCGTTAAGTATAATCCCAATGTACAAGTCCATTATTCAAAAAATGGTTGGCAACGTAAACGAGAGGTAACCATGTTCATGCTCATATTCTGTTAAATTCAAAAATCAAAAATAATGGTCTCACTGAAGGTGTCGAGCTATTTCTTTTTACTAATTTTATAAAGGGATACGTTCAAGGTAACCAAATCTGATGCTATGCTAAATGTTTCGTACAACGAAAAGGAACAAAGGTGGAATCAGATTCAATCTTTTACGATAAAGAAGGTAACGGCACTAGCCGACTCCTCTGCGATAATGTGCAAAGTATACAATAATAATAATAATAATAATAATAATAATAATAATAATAATAATAATAATAATAATAATAATAATAATAATAATAATAATAATAATAATAATAATAATTAATAATTATAATAATAATAATAATAAAATATAATACAGTAGTAAATATAGGAAATTACTTACCAGAAAAGGAGAAAATCTTGGAACATATTTTCTCTCTCTGATACACTTAGGAAATGGTATATGGATTCTCCATCACAACAAGGTGGATAATTTCATAGGGGAAATATCTGGATATAAATACTGGAAAAAATATATAATATATATATATATATATATATATATATATATATATATATATATATATATATATATATATATATATATATATATATATATATATATATATATATATATATATATATATATATATATATATATATATATATATATAATGGTGATTCGTGTGGTCTGGAAAAGGAAAACTTTTAAGAAAACATAATATTTAAATTATTGGCAAGTGAATGTAGGAATGTTTGAATATTTTGAAATTTATTAAAACGGAGAAAAATTAAGATCATTTGTACAAGAACCTAGTAAAACAATTAAGAAAAACTACTGGGCAAAAGGAGTAGGGAATACTATACTGGTTTAAGTACTCTCACAAAATGAATGAAAAGAATAATAGCGAAAAACAAATTCATCAGAGGAATGAAAGATAATGGCAAGGAGTAATTAGTGCATATTGCCAAAGTGAAAATCAGTAAACAAAGTGCTTATTAACAGGTAGAACATTTCGGGCGAAGGGAACGAAAAGGGGGGGGGGTTCTAATGGTTCAGGAAAGTTTCTTCACCCTTATAAGTAATAGTGATGGGATAGGTATAAATGGTAATTAGATTTCTTTTTTTCACAGAGGTGGTACAATTTGACTATTCCCAACTGGGCCATAAAAAAATACAAAGAAATGAATATTGTAAGTGATTTCTTCTACGAGTTGTATTCATACACTCTTGAGTTAAAGAGGCTCCGAGCAGGACCATTACTAAGGACAATAACTGAAAATATGATAATCAAGTTACAGAATAACCTTTCGAGAAGAAAGATGCACGTGTATTCAGGTCATGACACAACTGTTTCCGCTCTCCTCAACGCAATGGGAATTTACAATGGCATTTCTCCTCCTTACACTTCCACTGTTTTGATAGAACTTCACCAAATTGAAAGTGATGATTTTGTCAAGGTACGTTTTTTTTTTTTTTTTTAAATTAAAAGTTCAAATCTCACAGGCATTGCCCTATTCGAGGAGAGGAACCTTTCTAGATAGTATATACCTACGATTCATAAGTGGGATCACCGGCGCACTCGAGCACGTGAGTCAATCACTCTACCGTTTGAGCCACGGTAGACGGCATAAAATACAATTGTGAAAACATCTGTTGTGATCTTATTTATTCCGAGATCAGATCATTTTTCATTCTTTGGTAATCTCTGATTTGAAAATAAAGTTTCAATGATTGTTACAGAAATACCGCGACTACTTTTTTAAAAATATTATATAATATAGAAAACTTAAAAGGAAAAAATAGATTTGACTATACTTTTATTTCTGATAGAACAATTAATTTTCAGATATATTATCAAAATGATACAACCTTGGTTAATCAGCCACATGAACTTAATATACCAGGCTGTTCATTCGAATGTCCATTATCAGACTGGATAAATCTGATACAGGATGTTATACCACAGGATTGGGAAAAAGAATGCAAGAGCATAGACCCTCTTCAAAATTATTCTGACATTTCTTACTCAACAGGTTTGTAAAAAAAAAAAATATATATAATAATATATATATATATATATATAATATATATATATATATATATATATATTATATATATTATATATATATATATATATATATATATATATATATATATATATATATATATATATATATATATATATACTTTAAAAAAAAAGGCACTTTTTGGGTTCGAGGATAGTTCAGCGGTAGAGCATTGAGTTTTTGTCGTTCTCAGTCGCAACATGCGGTGGTTCGACCCCAGATTAGGAAAGATTTCTTTATCTTCCCATAAAGTTCTATTTACATCATACATATACTGCTGCGTTTATTAGCATTGTCATTGAATAAATCTTAAAGAACGAAGGGAAGAACAGGGTGAAAACCTGGTGATAGTGCCTTGACGGGAGCTCGTATGCTTGAAACTGTTCTTGAATCGAACTTTTTGGGTTCGAGGATAGCTCAGCGGTAGAGCATCGAGTCTTTGTCGTTCTCAGTCGCAACATGCGGTGGTTCGACCCCAGATGAGGAAAGATTTCTTTATCTTCCCATAAAGTTCTATTTACATCATATATATATATATATATATATATATATATATATATATATATATATATATATATATATATATATATATATATATATATATATATATATATATATATATATATATATATATATATATATATATATATAATATATATATATATATATATATGTATAGAAAACACTGAAATGGGAGTGATGGATACTGAGATGGGAGAGATGGATATTGAAATGGCAATTCTTCAGCAGAATGATATCAGAAACATCACATCAAATAAATAGAGTAGAAAAATCTCAACAAAAAAAAAATCGTGAAGAAGCAATTTTTCACAATTTTTTTTATCCTTTTATATATATATATATATATATATATATATATATATATATATATATATATATATATATATATATATATATATATATATATATATATATATATATATATATATATATATATATATATATATATATATATATATATATATATTATATATATATTATATATATATATATATATAATATATATATATATATATATATATATATATATATATTAGTGCATATTAAAGTTTTTTTTTTAAATTTGATTGTATTTTCCTTGAGGTTAAATATAAAGCAAGATAAATAAAATCAGTTATACGGAAATGAAATTCAGAAAGCATCACTGATTTGGAAAACAAATTTTATTAGGTACCTGCATCAAACCTTAAAAAAATAAACATGCCATTAATTTCATTTGTAAAACCAACATTAAGCTTTGGAACTGCTGAAATTGTTGGTCTTTTCGTGGTTTTTTCTTTGATCAATTATGAGAATACAATATGTACTGTAGACAATTAAGTTCCCAATGCTCGATTAAACATACTCTTAAACATTCCAATATTTTGAACCTCTACACAGTGCAAGGGAAAGAGCTACCCATTGCAATTATTGGCAATATATCAGTCTAGAATAGTAAGAACTGATAAAGTATTAATTTAAAATAGTAATATAAATCATTAAGAGAATAAGTTTGGGAATGAAAAAAAGAGGAAACTTTACAACCATCGTCGGACGAAGTTGAGCATGAGAAGCGTTTTCATTATGCTGATTAAAACTAGAGAAGAATAAAGTGGGTACGATATTGAATTTACATATTTCATCATACTTATTTTCTTTCTAGTTTTGTCCTTGTGTAGTACTGGTAACAAAGTTCTCTGAGAGAGATAAAATATTTACAAAAAATTAAACTCATAAAAACTCTATTTAGAAAAACGTTCTAACTTTGCTTGGATAAGAGAGATCCATAAATGCCAACAGTAGGGTTGACATAGATTCCGAAGGAATAAACAATAATGGCGTCCGTCTCAATAATGCATACGTGTTCATTCTACTATGTTCAAATCCTTAACAAAATATCAAATTTTATCAAGTGTACGAAAAAAAAAAACTTACCTTTTTCAAATATTCTTTATAACGTAGCAAAAACTTTCTTTTACATTCCCCTAATTATTTCCGAACCCACTAACTTAGATCTTCAAATTTTAAACAAAACTGGAATAAAACAAATACTGCAAGTACAAAATTTATTTAAAATAAATAATTGGAAGATAAAAAATTTGAAATTATTAATATTAATAAAATTATATATATATATATATATATATATATATATATATATATATATATATATATATATATATATATATATATATATATATATATATATATATATATATATATATATATATATATATATATATATATATATATATATATATATATATATATATATATATATATATATATATATATATATATATATATATATATATATATATATATATATATATATATATATATATATATATATATATATATATATATATATATATATATATATATATATATATATATATATATATATATATATATATATATATATATATATATATATATATATATATATATATATATATATATATATATATATATATATATAGAAAATCTTTTTCTAAATGACTTCAAAGATGTTACAAACAGATATATCACAGTTTATATTATTTCTTTCGTAAATATATTTACTGTTTTTATTCTCACTACATTGATACAATATTAATAATATTTTTTTTTAGTTCCTGTACAAGTGCAGGCGCTACAGACAATAATAATAATAATAATAATAATATTAATAATAATAATAATAATAATAATAATGTCAATTTAAATTTATTGAATATGCTTTTTAAATTCTATGACGACCAAAACCTCCAAAAAAAAATAAAAATAAAAAATAAAAAAATTCCAAGTGCTTAAAAAAAAAGAAGGTTTGTGACAAAATGAATAATAATAATAATAATTTCTTTTTACGCTAACTCATTAAAATGTTTGAATTGTAACGTAGAATTTATAAGGCAAAATTCATAAGTAAATCTCTCTCTTCTAAGAGCTTTTTCCCGCTTAAACATTTTATTTATAAACTAAACTCATAGTCACTGACTTCTCCTTTCCTTTTCTTGAATACTCCTTATATAACATTGCTTTTCCTTTACTTCCACCTAATATCTTACATCTCAGTCAATAATTTTCCTATCAATTTTAAGGACTTGACTGATCTTATCCTATTCCCTACTTTGTTTTTGAACGTGTCCTCAGTTTCTGAGACAAAAATATAACCTTCTGCAACTCTCCATATAATATGCAAACATTCCTTCCAATTACTTTCATTTTATTTTTTAGAAAGTGGACACTAATTTAGCCCCAAGTTACGTCTTTTTAGACTTTACTTTCTTTTCTCTTGTATATCAATGGCTCTCTGTCAAGAATACCTCGATAATGTATTTTCTTTACCCTGCAGAATACTGTATACATAATTATTATAGTGTGATTTTTCTCTATTTATTCCTAAGTACCTTCCTATAATTCTCCATTTTGGGCTGCAACTTCAAGAATAAATCTACTTACAACTACTTTGTTCCGTCTTCTGAATTTTACCTTCGATTTATTGTACTTTCATACTACCTCTCCATTTAATGAAATAATTTTCACTCCATAATAAAAACTCCACATACCACGGTAATTCTTAACAAGCATGTATGATTCGTCAGTCAGTCTCAGACTGACCAATTTATAAATAAAAAAAATAAATTATATTTAGTCTTTTAAATTTGGAATAGTTAGAAGCAATAAAATTGAAAATTTTACATTTCCCACCGACACCTGATCAATTAAGTAGATTAACAAAAATATTATGCACACTACACCTGAAAAACATTATTATACTACGATAATACTATGAAAAGATAGAACTGACTCTACAGTTCTTGTTGATATCCTTGCATAGCATATATGAAGCGTGACGAATTCATGAGCTAAAGTCCCAGGTTCGACCCCTATAGAGAAATTCGAAAAAATATTTCCTCTCCTTGATAAAGAATTATAGTTCGTGAGGTGTGAACGACTATAAGCAAAATAGCTTTTGCCTCTAGTTCTGATATTGTGGTTCCACAGTCCTCAGTAGAGTATCAGTTAAGATCAGCCAGACGTCAATTTAACAGTACAGCTAGAGTAAAGCGAAGGAACCGTTCCATCCCCAGTTGAAGCTAGCACCCATTTTATCTATCATAGCTTCATGAAAGGCTAAAAGAACCATGGAACATAAGAGGAATTCTTTCCCGGTAACTTTTACTTGTTAGCGATAATAAAACGGTCTCCGTTACGCCTAAACTACAAAATGCATATAAATACACCAATAAATAAATTAAGTCTATAATAATGGCAAAATGTGCTGACTAGAATACTAAAAAACTATCATGTGAAAATCAACTTCCTAAATTAACCCCCAAAAAATCGACATTAAAAATTTACAAACATTATAACAATTTTAATTTAATAAAATTAATTAACCTTTCAGAGGGTGAAAGGATACAATATACTGATGCTATAATGGAATGATAACATTTCATTTATATAGGAACTTCTCAAGCCTTTATTATGCATAAATTAAAAAATAAGAAAAAATATATTAAGTCATCTCTTTAAGTAAAGTCTGAATCGTCCAATTGACAATGAAACCTAATTGTTAACCTTATGCAAACATTTACAAGGTCTACTATGTATTATAATGATTTGAGCTTTCCAAAAAGAAGAAGGAGATTATCTTCAAATATACGGACATTTGTTTTCAGATATCCCATACAAGATGACCTAATAATTTATTAAAAACTCACCTGGTCAAATTGATTTTAAATATAATCAAGGATATACAATTACTTTTAATAATCACAGCTCTAAGTTTGAAAAAAAAAATCAATATAATATAAAGATTGATCAATGAGTAGAGCATAATGGATATTATCAATACAATCGAATAATAAATAGCTAATAATAATAATAATAATCATAATTGGAAAAATAATAATAATAGGAAAAATAATTATAATGTAAAAATTACTTCATGGAATGATAATGAAAAATAAATAAAACCTAAATAACTTACTAAAAAAATATCAAACAATATCAAACCCCGAACAAACAAATGTTTAAAACATATAAATGAATACTTTTTATTCTATTAAAAAAATTTTTGAAAATATTATTCTACGAAAAAAATATATTATGCAAGGAGTGAAAATAAATTAAAAAATAGTTCAACTTTTACAATACAACTCTTTAAAAGGGTAACTTTATACACATTCTTTGTATTAAAATAAAAAAATAAGAATATAGGACGGTTTACCGATTTCTAACAAAAACACAGGTTTTAGGTGTTGGGTTCTTGATCTTCTAAAGCCTCATAGTTACATGTTGTGGGATCACCTGCATATTTCTTTCTATAATAGTAAATCCCACCTGATATAAGTAGCCCTAATACAACAATCGATGCACCTGAAATGAGGAAAAGAGAGGAAATTACTTTAAAAATATGAAAATGAAAAAAATAATAATGCGGTTTTCAGGATAATTTTAGTAATCAATAATAGCCACAAACGCTACTCTTGACTAAATGTAGTAAGACTTATATAAATATACATCTGAATAATAAAGCCAACAATCTAATTTATCATCCCACTCAGAGCTCATATAGACAATTATGACGACAAAGAAAAAAAAAATCCATTAAAATATTAATGAGTGATGATTCGAGGACAAATCAGACAGTGCATGACACCAATATGTCTTAGATTTTGTTCAAAATTTGTATATCTTGTTTCTTTTACCTAAAAACAAAGAAAAGGTGGTGAAAATTTTTTTCAATGGGGTAGGGAAGTTACGGGTCCCAAAATTAAATTTTTTTTTTTTGAGGTCATAACTTATGTCCTATTAGTGTTAGAGATGTGAAACAAAATGCGTTTGGTGTAAAAAGGCATGATAAACAAAAGCTACTCTAAGCACATTTTACCTAGGACTGATATTTTAAAAGCTAAATCAAATTTTAATATTGTGATTCCATCTCCTTGAGGCCAATTGATACAAATTTTTTCATTAATGTTAAAGATGTTCCTTTATCATTTGTGTATAAACATATGAAATGAAACACTTGTTAATTTTAGTATTTAATGCTTATTTTTTACATGAACTTAAAAAAAATTTTTTTATTTACTCGAAAGTAGACTTGATTTCTTAAACAGTTAACATTAATTTCCTTAAAATAAAATATAAAATAACTTGAGTGTTAATAAGTAAATATACATTTAGTTGCTTTTAAGCTTCATTTTTAATAATTAGCTCGCTTTACATCCTTATCCTAAAATGAATGTTATCTTAATGCCTGGAATAATGCTTGGACTTTACATCATACACAATATATCTTGTGGTATCCAACATTCATCTTTCTGGTTAGGAATAATGTATTTGGACGGCTATATAGTGGAGTGTTGTAAGAAATTAATTTTGTAATCACCAAATTCATGAGACACCTCATCAATAATTCTCATCCAGAGTGCTTTATTATACATTATTGTCCGGGAATATATTCAATTTCAGGTACACTAATTTCTATGTTGCTTGTATCAGATTCCACTTTACTCATCTTAAACAAAAATGGGTGATTCATCATTAGATGTCCTGTAGGCAAATATTTTGTTCATTTCACTAGGAATAAATGTGGAAACTTGTAGTACTTTTAATTTCATCACACGCACTTTTCCCATGGCTAGTTGCAAAGAAATTCCATTCTGCTTTCATTTCAAAATCCTTCTCATGATAACATGTTAATTAAACTGAATCTATTTTCATATTGTGCCTTACAACCAACTGAAAAGTAATGAATCTTTATATGGTTGAGAAATTTTGCTTTATTATGTTCACAAAACTTTGTTGAAAATGCCAATTCTTTATTAAAGTGTTTGAATACTTTACAGTAGTAGATATGTTACAGAAAAATCCTTCAATGTAGCATTTGCTTCATTATGAAGAGTTGTTTTCGCATGTCCTGAGATCTATATGAAATATATTTGTCTGACGCTCAACTCAATAATTAATATAAGTATTTTGTAAGTCTAATAATGTTGATAAACCATTTTCTATTTTCACTGACATAGAGAAATTGTAAAATCGCAAAAATGGTATGAAGTTTTGTTTAAATTTTCATAAATTGCATATAGTTCTGCAGTAAATTCGAAAGCAATGTGACTTGCATCTGAGCCTAAAATTCATTTATTCATTTATTTAAATTTCATAGCGTAACCCATGAGTCAATCCTTTTGAGTTACAATCATAACAGTGGCATTACAGTTAAACAATTTTAAGATGAATTTCTCTAAATTCTTCAAGTGAAGTATTAAGGGAGCTGTCCTGTTTTTTGACCATGCATTTTAAATTGTGATCAAAGGAAGGGAACAGAAATTGATACAAAGTGGAAACTTTATATAATTTTTCAATGTACCTAAACAAAAAAAAATCATTTGACATAAAAACAAAAATTCATGAGAAAAAATATAACCCGATATTCATATTTTGACAATTTAGCCAAAAAAAAAAATTTAAATTTTTATTTTTTTAAATACATATTATTAAAGCCAGTATATTTTCCTTTTATGGCAAATGAACAAAGGTTTCAGCTTCTATGAAGTGTCCTTTCTATACAGGAGGGCTCCAATAGTCAGTCTAAATCTCTGATTTTGTTAGGCTATCAAAAACTGTGTATTAATCTTTGAAAGGAAGTTTATAATAAATCTATAACCTGACAATACCAACAGTTTTATAGAGAAGCAATGTGATCCCAAATTATTATTTTCTATATATTTTAAGAGTACTAAAGGTTTCTCTCCTTTACCTTTAATATATTTAACATTTACATTTCAAGGTAACTATTGGTCAAAATACAATACAAGAATTATTTGTTAAGCTGTGTATTTGAATTCCTTCTCATGCATGGTTACATATAAGGGGAATCATTTAGAGGACACAATTTTGTTTACTAAAAAAATTTAAAATAAAAGTCTCTAATCATTTCCCTAGCAGATATAAGTTTCCTGAATTGTTTAATTAGAAACCTGAAGAATTAGGTTACAAGATTAAAGGGCACAAAATCAACTGCATAAAACAAGAAAATATTGTATCATTGAAGGTCATTCCATAAAAAAAAAATTCTTATTTTATCATTTCAGTGGGAATGGAGGGGAAGGAAGAGGATTGAGAGTGTTACCACGCCTTGAGATATTCCTCATTCATTTCAACAGATTCTGAAGCAATTTGATCTAGTTGTACCTGTATTTTTATATTTTGCTATTTGAAAGTATTAAGAGGAAAACTAATTTCAATTCATTTCTAAAATACTACTTGCTGGATTATTTATTTGACAACTAATTTTTTTTAAGTTCACTTGAATTAATGAAACTAACAGAATATTTAAATAAGTTACAACAACACATTCACTGAGAGGCATAGCTTTCTTGTATAATTCAATCTGCAGTCAAGTAGTTACTGCATTCTTGTTTTGTGATTTTATACGTATATTTTCATTTTTAAAACTTTTTGGAGACATGCCAATTGCATTTCAAGGGTCTTATGGCCACAAATGAGATGAATGACCTTGATCAGAATTATTTTTATGTTAACACTCATACTATAATAGAGAAATAATCATTGTTTTTTGGTTCCAACACCGATATATAAATACTTGTAATTATATTCCAAAGAAACAAAAATTTATATTTTCATTCAAGAAACTAATATTCTTTTGATAAGTACTATAAACAATAAAAGCATACAGCATCTATAAATTAAACAGGTTATTATACATATCTCTGATTTCATTTCTATTTTTCAAATGGTTGGTAGCAAAGCTACAGGGTTATGTTTCCTTTCAAGTACTTCATACTTCTCTCAAAACTGACTACTACAATACCTATCTTAATTTAATTACAATAATATATAAAATTTGAAAAAAACCTGCAAAAACTAATAAAGTTCAACAATAATCAGAAAATAAGAATTGGCTTTAATCCTAATTATTAGGACTTATTCTCAGAAGATGCATTGTCAATGGTACTGGTAATAATGACAATGGTATGACTAATAATGCAAGGGCATAGAAGGAAAAATGACGATTAAACATGGTGATTTCTTTAGAAAGGCTTAAATCCGAAAACAACTTTATAATAAAGAAGTCATGCATAAAAGGAGAGAACTTCAGAAAACTTTTTAAAGGGAGATTCATGTTCTTTACCATTGCATATACAAGAAATTGAAGAGTTGGGGTAGGATGTTTTAGGTACCAACTACACAGCTCTGAGTCATAATGCTAGAGCCATAAGATCTTTGTGATATATTGGAAGAAGTTCATTATAAGCTATCAGTAAATGGGAACTCCAAAATTAATCAAACAGAGACAATAAGAAAGGAGCAATAATAGACAGGTCTAATTTCATATTTAAATAAAATGAGTAGTCCCTAAAATGGAATCAATAAGGATTTGAAGTCTTTTTAATAGTACTTATGAATTGTTGAAAAAGTACCTAGAAATGGAAACTTTCTTTTGAAGGTACTAGCAAATACTGAAATTTTGATTATGCATCTTCGAAAGACCTATTACCTTCCTTGTAGATCTGGGAAGTTGCTCAGAGATTGACATGTCTTAAATATACAAATGGCAAGAGCTTATATAAAACCAAATACAGGGCTGAGTTCGCTTGCTAGAATAACAATACGACATTCAATAAGCTTGCGTTCTTAATAATATATCTGGCAAATCATCTATTATATTCATGATATTAAACAGTCATCTAACTAGATATTTTACTCCCATAGATTTCATAAAAAAAGGTGAGGAACTACTGTAAAAGGCCCTTCATGATGTATCTAGTCGTTCATCAATGATTTTTTTATTCTTAACAATTTTGAGCAGCAAATTAGCTTAGTTGCCTTCCTGTAACTTTCAGATAAAAATAAAACTTTCAATTCTTTGTCTAAATTGCTAACCTCTTTCCTCCTACAGATTCCTTCAATTGCTACTTTGCCTATATATCTTTTCTTTCTTTCTTTCCAAGCCTTTCACAAGGAATAATTACATTCTTTGGCATTGAATTTTGTAAATTAGTTCAATTTACAGCCATACTTCTTTAACTTTATTTGGTATGATTAAGCTTTAGTGTGAAGTCTCTAAGAGTATGCATAGATGACTGAGATCATTCATTTTGGTCCACTTACTCTCATAAGCTTTTGTTTAACTTTACAGTACTTGGAGGTAGTTCATAAAAGGGATACTGCTTTAAGGAATTACCAATATCTTTACCTTAAACTTACACTATTTGCTTCACTCCAGAATGGTGCAAAGATTTTCTCCACTGCACCAACATCATTCCTCTTTAGAAATCGAGATACTGTTTCTTTTATTTATTCTGGCATTTTGCTAGAAATATCTTCATAACTTTTGTTTCATTATTTTTCTCTTATTTGTTAATTTCAGAGCTGTCTAACCATCTGCTAAAGCTAAAATCTTACCCCAAACATTTGCCTCTAACATCACTTTAAATGGTTCTGATATCATTCTTAAACTTATAAATTACCAATGTTGCAATTTTAAAGATTTGAATTTTGTTCTCAGAGATTATAAAAACTAAGAAAATATTAGGTCTTAATAGCATTCCCTCCAGGGGTTCTAAAAATTTTTACACTGCTTTGGTGAATTATTTTAACTCTACCCATCTAATACCTTTCCTTCCTAATACTATGCATTTTTTTTCTTAATGTTATTAACATCACTCACAGGCTGAGTTTAATTTCAAGAGGGGTATTAAAACAAATAAATACTAATAAAGCATCAATAATAAAATCTCAAAATCCTCATCTGAAGCAAATTACGTAGATGAGCACAAAAGCAAAATCTGAAGTGAAGGAGATTAAATTCGGCAGAAAAAACAAAAGATGGAAGAGAATTCCATAAAACAGAAGTGCCTGGAAAGAAAGAAGTACCAGTGGACAAATGGTGACAGGACCCTTGAGTACTTGCTGCTGTAGTACCTATAAAAAAAGCACCAATGTCAAGTCACAAAGATAAAAGATCAAATAGAATTCTTTTGGCCTTTAACTCGACCCTATCCAAAAAGACACTCATTTGTCCTTGTATTTTTGAAGTAAATGTAAAGAAAAAAATTATTGCCCTGTAAATAGAACTTGCAACTTATTTGAGACTGCCAAGCAACTATTGTGATGTGAGGTTTCCAAGACATTTTTCTATTTACGTTAAGGCCAAGGATGTTTATTTTGTAAATAAGAGAGACGTGAGAACCATTGAAAGATACCGAAAAAGTTGGAAAGTGTTTTTGAAAAGGAGATTTGTAGAAATCGAGTTTTTAAAAAAGAACTGAATTTCAAAAGGTTGAGATAACCCCACTCGGAAATTCTATCTATATCTGATTAAGATGAGAGGCAGAAGCAGAAGAATGAACAAATTTGATTAGAGCAAAAGGATGGAGTGTCAATAGGCATATGAGTGGATAGAGTTAGATGAGCAGGACGAGGATCATTAATGAATAGTAAGAATAAAGTAGGAAATAAGATGGAACAATGAGGAACACCACTACTGACAGGAAAGGAAGAAGAAGTTCCATCAACAGATGAAATGGAATGATTAGAAAGCTAGACATAAGTAAGCATAGAGTAAGAGGAAACTGAAAAGAGGAGAGCTTCCAAAGCAGCTACACATGCCTGACTGAGTCAAATGTCTAGATATTCATAAGCTCCACTACACAACAACCCCAGTCCCTAAGGGCAGAAGACCATAAGTCTGTCAATTAGGAAAGTATATCACCAGTAGACTTCAAGCATTGAAACTCATACTGATTGGAAATGAGAATGTTATTCCAAATAAACCAAGAAATGAGAGCTGAGAAAGATTTCAAAGGACAGACAGAATACAAGTGAGCTATATGGTGAAAGTTAGTATTAGAGTGGCTACCTTTCTTTGAAATGGACTGAACTAATGCGTACTTCCAACACTGAGAGAAAGTATAAGTATCGAGACATAGAGAGAATAGCTGAACTAAAGGACAGTGCCATCTCACAAGCATACTCTTAAAATTCGGGGAAGAATGCCATCCGGGCAGTTTACCTGCCCAACATTCGAAGATTTCAGGTGCCCATTCACCTGATCAAATGTGATCACAGGTAAAAGAATGGAACAGCTGAGGGGAGGAGGGGGATAACCAGAGTTGTCCAGTTTTGAATTAGAGGAGACCAGGAAGCCAAAAATATTAGCCTTTTCAGCTGGAATATTAGCAAAAGAACCATCAGGGTGAATATGAGGAATAAAGGCAGATTTATAGAAGTTGATATCTCGTATGCATTTGCCCTGTTCTAAAAAATGGGGACCCCTTCCAATCCTCTAATTAATATTCAGTCATTTTATTTTCTTAAGTTTTCAAAGTTTTAGAATCTAATATTAACAAAATATTCAGAAACTTTTTATATTTATCTGATCCCATATTGTCAGTATGGTTTTTATAAGGAATAATTGAATCTTTCTTTCCCTTCTTCTTAGCCTTTGTTTACTGCCATCAATGACTCAAACTCATTTTATATAAATATACATCTGTGAAAACAAACAACAGCACACCTCCTTCCTGATATTATTATTGGTGTTTTTTCATATATGTGGCCTAACGGTGTTCACTTGTTTCTAAGCAAGATTCTAGATTTGAGGTTCTGAAGAGCTTTCATACTACTCCAGTTGCTTGCTCGGTGTAAAGCCATTATCCATCCAGGTATGGAGCATGCACCACACATCTCAGTTTGTTTCACTCATATTGCTATTCTTGAAATGGTTCAATTCAGAGCTTTTCACCTAATCAACTACCTCATTATCACTGTCACTTTTACAATGAACATTGTTCTACTGAATTTTTCAGTTTTACATTTTGATTCTTAGAGATCTTGTTTGGCTTATCTCCCATGAGTCTAGTATGTTTTCGCTCTCTCTCTTAAACTCTAGACCTAACCATTCATTTTCAATATAGATGTAAGTCATATTTCAAAAGTTGTTCCTACATAAATGACAGTTTCAATTTACAACCTTCTCAAACAGGTAAGATAAGTAACGTTTTCAGAAAAACAAACACTAATGCCACTTCATATACTCTGGATCACTATCAAGAGTAACAAAATTTTTTGCAAAGCAAAGTAATATTGGATTTGTCCTCGTCCTTCTTAAGAGGTAAAAAGTAAAAGCCTTCACAAATCACTGTGATTAGTTTTGGTTTTTAAATATATATATATAATGGCAACAAAATATAAATAAATAAAAGATGATAATGTACAACCTAATAAATAAGAATAGTAATAATAACATTTGAAAGATGCTAATAAAAATAATACAAACATGAATATACTAAACTAGGCACTATGAGCTTTCTTTAAACAAGTGATTCTTATTAACGGGAGGGTGAAGATAAAACTCATGAGATTTATTATCAAAGTACATCAATAATAATAATAATAATAATAATAATAATAATAATAATAATAATAATAATAAAATAAAAAAAAAAAAAAAAAAAAAAAAAAAAAAAAAAAAAAAAAAAAAAAAAAAAAAAAAAAAAAAAAATTTTATTAAAAAAAAAAAATATAAATATATATATATATATAAAAAAAAAAGAAACACAAACTAAGCTATTTCTTAAATCTAATTGTGAAAAACATTTTCCGATCATGTAATTAATATAAGTAAAAAATATTTTAAAAATATCATACTGAAAAAAAGAAATTAATTAATAGCATGTAAAAAAAAAATATTGTACTGAAAATTTTTCAGCTACATTTACAATGAAAATAAATAAACAAATTAATAATAAATAAATTAATTACTATAGACAACCATTAAAATAACTTAAAAACTAAAAATTATCTCTTATTTTAAAAAATGTCTTATATATATATATATATATATATATATATATATATATATATATATATATATATATATATATATATATATATAGAGGAAAAAAAAAAAGTCTGTCGAGGGTAAACAAACCATCTAGTATTTTTCATCAACCAATTGTATGTTTTATATTATTATTATTATTATTATTATTATTATTATTATTATTATTATTATTATTATTATTATTATTTTATTATTATTATATTTTTTTATATGAATATTCTAGATTTCTAGTACATTTTATTAAAATAAAAGAAATTTTAAAGAATATATTAAACTGAAACCAATCCCTGATTAATTTATGATTTTCAAAAGAGAACGAATTTATTCAGTTAAATATGTAGTTTTATGATTTATTAAGAAATCTGAGAAAATTTTATTAGCAACTTAATGAATTAATCAAAGTTTAATTTTTCTTTTTTTATTTAGTTTAAAAGAGAGAGAGACAGAGAGACAGCACTTTTATAAACTATTAAAAACTGTCTTCACAAAATACAGATAAAAAGCCGAGAAATCAAAACTTTAGCTTAAAATCGAAATAGACTACTTAAAGTTTTTAAAAATTTAATATAATATACATTAAAGTTCCTCATCATTACAATTAGAAAGGATGTTGTTTTTTTTTTTTCCATCTTAATTCTTTAAGGCAAATTATATATATATATATATATATATATATATATATATATATATATATATATATATATATATATATATATATATATATATATATATATATATATATATATATATATATATATATATATATATATATATATATATATTACCTTACATTAAACTATTCTATCTGTGTTATCTTTGGTTTTATTATAATCCTCTAGGTGTTTCATTTGTACTATCATTACCAAAATCATTAGTCGAACCATAATTTGGTACTACTAATATAGTTTGGGGTAACTTTTCATAATCCCCTTTAAAATACCTTTTGCATCTTACTGAAAACTTTCGCCACAAGTAGATGGCAGCTATTACAATCAATATGAAATCCGAAACGCTAGACAAACCTGTGAGGCCAACAATGTAATAGTGGTCCAAAATAGGGTTGGGTCGATAGCATTCTGCACTCCAATCCTTTGGTGTGACATCATCTAGCAAATGGGTCCAATTTGATAAAGGACATTCTAATGAGCAGCCTGGTATTTTCAATGCATGTGGTTCATTAATCATTCTAGAATCATTTTGGTAGAACATCTAAAAATGTATATCTACTTAGAAAATGCATTTTATACATTAAATTTTAAATATTTAGAAATATACAGTAATTTTAATTAAAGTCTTTACAAACATGAAAACGAACTTCTCAAAATCAGCACTAAACTTTAAATCAAAATATATTGTCATTCCTTTTCAAGTAGGTTTCTATGATTTACTTAAATTTCGAGATGTTGAAATACCAATATCTTTAAATTACAAACCTTAACAAAGTATTTATTTCCAGTTTGGTGAAGTTCGACTACAACTGTTGCGGCATATGGAGGAGATACATCATTAAATACTCCCATGGAGTTTAGAAGAACTGATACAGTTGTGTCATGAGCAGAAAACATTTGCATCTTTTTCTTTGGAAGATCACCATGTGACTTTTTTCTCATATTACCTGCCATCATTCCTAATAATGGTCCTCCACGTAACCTCTTTAACTCACGGGTGTATGATGTCATTTTAAAACTGAAGTCGCTCACAACCTTCATTTCATCGTAATCACTGATAGCCCATCGAGGAATAGTCAAATTATATATTTCCTGAAGGAATAAAGAGAAAAACTAGGATAAATTAAGTATATTATGCTTAAAATAATATGCAAGACAAAATAAAAGTTAAATATGGAGTTGCGAAAAGTAAAAGATAAAAGAAAATAAAAAGTAAATATATTTTTAGTTATTTAAAATGATTAATTCTATTTAAAAACCATTGCAGAAGACTACTCTTGGTAATGGCCTTGGTAATTGGTTAGCCAATTCCATTCCATGGCAATTTTCATTTCCCCTAATGTATTTCATAAGGCATTTACTTACAATTCAGTTAACACTTCAGAATATGAGTGACAACCATTATATATATATATATATATATATATATATATATATATATATATATATATATATATATATATATATATATATATATATATATATATATATATATATATATATATATATATATATATATATATATATATATATATATATATATATATATATATATATATATAACGCGCTCATTTAGACTGTGACGAAGAAAGGGGATGCCTCTCAACTACCGTCAAATTTTTTTTGACCTCCGTTCTTCCTAACATTTTTTGGATATATCCTGAACAGGAAGATTTAGAAACATCTCAGTTCTTCTTAATCTTATCACTGATAGCCAGTATGGTTTTCGTAAGAAACGCTCTACTGGTGATCTTTCCCTTCTCTCTGACTCTTGGTCCTCTGCTCTTTTTCATTTCAATGGATATTTTGCTGTCACACTGGACATATCAAAAATTTTCGATAGAGTCTGGCACAAAGTTTTGATTTAAAAACTTCCCTCTTTCGGAATCTCTCCTTATCTCTGCGATCTTCTCTCTGATTTCCTTTTCGGTCGTTCTATAGCAGCTGTATTATATGTCAACCAGTCTTCTTTTAAATCTATTAATAGATTCCTCAGGGTTCTGTTCTATCCTCAACACTTTTTATACTTTTCATTTATGACCTTTCTATTAATTCATCATGATTTTTTTGGGGTTGTGGGATCAAGACTGCTCTATTCTAAAGAGGAACTATAACTGCATAGAGAAACACTAGTTTACAAGTGCATTCTCAAAGACACCAATAACAATATTGGCTACCAAAGGATAAAATAAACCAGTAAAAAGTGAAATAGGTATAGTCTAGAGCAAAAGTAAGGACAAAAGTTTTTGTGAATGCTTAAGGTATCCATTTGTTGATATTATGGAGGCACCAAACAAAACAAAAAAAAGTTTTTTTTTTTTTTTTTTTTTTTTTTTTTTTTTTGAAATGCCGGGAAGATTGACCAAAGTTTTTTCCCACCACAAAACATTTCTGCTAAATTTTTCTTGTTAAACAAGGTCAACTTTACTAGAGATCGATAGAAAATCATTTACATCTATTTCACCATCCTCATTTGACATTTTTCCTTATCTTGAGAAATATCTACGAAGAACACCCACCTCAGATTTTAGGAATTGGACCAAACAAGTAGTAGCATCATTTGTGAAAGTATCTTGAATGTTATGAAGTTTTTGTTAAAAAATAAAGTTCATCTGCATTATATTATTAATTTTATTCTTATTTTCAAAGATTTTTTTTGTGATGCTATATATATATATATATATATATATATATATATATATATATATATATATATATATATATATATATATATATATATATATATATATATATATATATATATATATATATATATATATATACCAATTGGAGGAGGGAAACTTCTTAATTAGTTTCTACCTAGGATACATGAAGAATCGAACCAGAGCCTTTAAGCATGCGAGTCAATCACTCTACCGTTATACACCACGGTAGCGTTGTGCGTGTGTGTATATATATATATATATATATATATATATATATATATATATATATATATATATATATATATATATATATATATATATATATATATATATATATATATATATATATATATATATATATATATATATATATGGCAAGTTTGAGAAAACTGTTTACAGTTTGTCTGTCTGTCTGTTAAGCGAGATTCAAATCTGTGATTCACAAAGCGTGAGAAGAAAAAAAATAAAGACGCAAAGCATTGCTTAATGGTAGAACTTACAATTTTTAATTTTCTTACATGATAACTTTTTTTTTTTTTATTGATTATATCTTAAATATTACAAGTAAATAAAATTAGTTATAAAAAATATTTTCTGAAAGAAAAAAAATTATCTATTCAACGAATCTGAAACATCAATCCTTTTGAAGTACATTTATCCTTACATTTTAACCTATCATTTCATCTTCGAAATATGTATTTTCATCAAATAATATAATTTTATTTACCAATGTTACATAATGTGTTAAAAAAACAAACAAACAAACAAACCAACCTCTATTTTTATGGTATCAAATAAGAATTGAACTTCAACTGCTGTAGTCAAATTTAATCCAGAAGAATCGGAAAGACGCTTAAAAAGGTCCTTATGCTCCTCATAAAAAGCTTTAATTGCTGGAATAGTTTGCAGTTTGGAGAGTTCATTGGACAACCTGGGGCATGTCGCATCAATATTCAATAGCTGATGGAAAAAAGGCAATTGGAAGTTAAAAAAATTTATATATGCTTTACAATTATTATTATATTAACAATTAAAATTTATTTATAAAGCTCTCTGGGCTATCACAGGAAAAAAAATTTAAAAAATTTAAATATAATATATATATATATATATATATATATATATATATATATATATATATATATATATATATATATATATATATATATATATATATATATATATATATATTATATATATTATATATATATTAGGGATGGAGCGGTACCAAAATTTTTACCGATACCGATATCTAAAAATTTACAGATACCTGATACCTGAAAATATACCGATACTTTATCCATTCATATACCAAAATTCTTACCGATACCGATGCTAAGATTTTAAAATTCACCGATACCGATACAAATACCCGATACTTCACTCCATCCCTAATATATATATATATATATATATATATATATATATATATATATATATATATATATATATATATATATATATATATATATATATATATATATATATATATATATATATATATATATAGGGATGGAGCGATACCAAAATTTTTACCGATACCGATACCGGTATCGGAAAATATGCCGATACTACTACCGATACCGATACTTGTCTTATCCAAAAAATTTGCCGATACCGATACTGAAAAGGCCGATACCGATACCGATACTTCACTCCATCCCTAATATATATATATATATATATATATATATATATATATATATATATATATATATATATATATATATATATATATATATATATATATATATATATATATATATATATATATATATATATATATATATGTAAACTACTGAAATAATGATCCATTAACTCGAAGTTTCAACAAAGAACTTCTATTGTATCATTAGATATTACAAATAAAAATTATGAAGTTACAAGTAATCAAATGAATAAACAATGTAGACTGTATACATGTGTGAATGTTTTAAGTAAATGCATATTATTTTTGAGTTTAAATGACAGTGAAATAAAAAGACTAAATTTGAGACTAAATTTGTATGCAAATAATAAAATGATAAGTTCTATAATAGTTACACACACACAAACCTTATCATCTCCCTTTGGAGATGTGTGTATTGGTGTTGGCATCCAGGACAAATCTGATCTAAATTTAGTTTTTTCATCTGGAAGATAGAATGCAGCCAACACACACTGGGCTGACATCAAAGTTCTGTCAAGATCTGTACTAATGACTTCAACCTCTTCAGGGTCAAAAACATTCTTAATAAATGCACCATACCTATTTCTAAGCCACAAACCCAACTGATATTCCATAACCTTTCCAGCCTGAAAATACATAAAAGGTTTATCCTATGAGAATACAAAATCTAAAAGGATCTACTAGGTCTGTCATAAGTAAATTACTTTATATATATTTATATTACTTTATATTATTTTATGATAATTTCTTTACTAGTAAATCTTGAGAATAGTTTTGTTCCCTATAATTATACTGAATAACTGTTAAGTTATTCATACAGATCATTTACAGCTAAGATCAAAGGGTGTAAATGAAACAATGTTACTAATCAAAACTTATTTTCCATTTATGGGAAAATCAATATCAGAAATTTAAAGGATTATTTAGGGATGTAATAGTTTACTCACCTAAGACAGTACTTATTGCTATAAATTATTATTATTATTTAGTAATATGTCCACTAACATAAAACCCCTGACATCTTTTCTCATTTTAAAGCAGGGTAACACATTGGATTGGGAACTATACAGTCAAGTTTGTAGCATTTCATTGCACTTGAAATCAATGTTGATGGCTCTGATTTATGAAAGTCTTACTTGTTAAGTTTGTGAAAGTACTAATTTTGTCATTTATCTGCCTCTCAAGATGGAATACACTTCCAGTAGGAGAAGTCTACTCTCAAAAACAAACAACATTTACTGATGCCAAAAGCTTTTTTTTATTATTATTATTGATGGTTATGTAATATATTTACAAGAGTTTTTTAAATATAAATTTCAAGTTTTAGAACAGAAATTTATCTAATTGGCCGTGTAAAACAAAACATTGTTGATAGTAAATTGCTATGTATAGTTCACATTCTACAAGTATTTGTTTACTATGTGAGATGTTGCATTCTTAGTGTTCCTGAAACACTAAGAATGCAGCTATAATAAAAGCTATATCAGCAAAAGAAAACCTTTAGTATTAGCACAAAAAAATTTTTAAAAAATTATAATCTATTGAAAATTTTTTTAAATAATAAAAACTCAGTGTAACTTATTATATATATATATATATATATATATATATATATATATATATATATATATATATATATATATATATATATATATATATATATATATATATATATATATATATATATATATATATATATATTATATAAAAAATAAATAAAAAAACAAGTCTGAAGATTCATGTGACAACTTGTTTGAAACAGTTATTAAAAATTCTTTGGAAATAATGAAAACTGAAGACAAGCATTTCTTTTACAACAAAGAGTATGAGGACACACACATTTCACAAATGGAATAGACAGAATTCCAGCTGACAAAGAAGAGAATCAAAACACCAGGTAAAAGATATAGAAATAGAAACAAGAATGCGCAAGAAACTCTAAGACTCTAAGAGTACATCTAAAGCAATAAAACTACTTTGCAAGTATTTTTCATAGGTATATGCATTTCTATTAAATCAAAACAAGGATGGCAGTAAAACTTTTTATTTTTCACATAATCGAAATTAAGCAGAAGCTTACTATTTATGGTGTGTATACACATGCTCCTGAAACAATTCTGTCTACAGTTTTCCATGATATGTTTCTTCCTTCAACAAGTTCAAATATTCTAATATTTCAGATATTTAAAACTTGGAAAAAATCAAGAAAGAATATACTTAAAAAATAGACTGCAAGACATCAAAATGCTTCTAAATGAAGAAAATTTTCAACCATAATTGATTTTTATCAACATACATTAAATGAAAAATGGCCTTATAATATTTATAAAGAATGCTTGTAATTAATTTTGCTTTCTGTGTGGAAGAAAGTTAATAATTAAATTTGGAAACCTGGAGCTTGTCATCAATGCAAAATGAATGTAAAAAGGAGTTTATAATATTGAAAATTTACATATTTCATGTACAATTAATACTTGAACCTTGTAGAGTCCAATGCACTCCATCAAATAATTGCCTTTATAGTGAAATCTTACTGCATTTACTGGTTCACAACTGTTTGCTGTATAAATGATTTTAAAAATATCATAACAAATGATGGGTATTTATGAGCACTTGTGAACAGTAATAAATATTTTTAAATGGTCTCAATTTCTATTTTCCTAATTACCATTTTGCTTTGTTTCAAATTACTGATTACCATAAAAAAATTTCAAATGCTAATTTTGAAGCATTCTAGCAAAATATGATTTTTTACAAATATTGCACTTTTAAGTTTAAAGGTAAACTTTTAACATGGTTCTCTCATTATTTACTGTTTATTTAGCTAATTTTGAAAATTTTTAGTTGAATAGTAGTTATGAAGTTATAATTTTAGTATCTCTGAAATTTTAGCGTTAACTTGAAATGGATTAATGTTTTCTATTGATCTGAGAATTAAGTGACCTTAATATTTACATGCAATGGAACAAAATTAGGTTGGGTCTCATGAAAAAATATGTAGCAGCACCCTTATATATATATATATATATATATATATATATATATATATATATATATATATATATATATATATATATATATATATATATATATATATATATATATATATATATATATATATATATATATATATATATATACCTTTGTTAATTGCCCCAGGCCTTCTGGCCATATTTCTGAAGATTTGTTTTGATACATATCAGTTGGAAAAAAATTTTATAGGCGATCTCCATGCCGATATAGCTAAAAATTATATAATATATATATATATATATATATATATATATATATATATATATATATATATATATATATATATATATATATATATATATATATATTATATATATATATATATATATATATATATATATATATATATATATATATATATATATATATATATATATATATTATATATATATATATATATATATATATAATATAATATATATATATATATATATATATATATATATATATATATATATTATATATTATATATATATATATATATATATATATATATATATATATATATATATATATATATATATATATATATATATATATATATATATATATATATATATATATATATATATATATATATATATATATATATATATATATATATATATATATATATATATATATATATATATATATATATATATA
>SEYY01000222.1:302819-307819 GCA_009176605.1 Armadillidium nasatum
ATATATATATTATATATAACTTTTAATAAATTTTAAAAAGAAAAATGATAATTATTTTTGAATATCATTCTAAAAACTATTTTCAAAGAGCGTTACTATAACCATTATTATTTCGAAAAAGTGATGACTATTTCATGAAATCGAATATATTTACTTTTTAACTATTATACCTTCCACACACAAAAAAACGCACATCAGTAGTAGTGGCTTAGGTTGCCAGATTTTTGACAAGTAGCTAAATCTGGCACCCGTCAAAAGCGGTATGTGTACTCTTTTGCTTTTCTCACTAAGTTTTTCCAATTTGCTCCTTTGCGTTTGCGCTCTAAAGTTTAAAATTTGCGCGCCCACCTCTGATATATATATATATATATATATATATATATATATATATATATATATATATATAATATATATATATATATATATATATATATATATATATATATATATATATATATATATATATATATATATATATATATATATATATATATATATATATATATATATATATATATATATATATATATATATATATATATATAATATATATATATATATATATATATATATATATATATATATATATATATATATATATATATATATATATATATATATATATATATATATATATATATATATATATATATATATATATATATATATATATATATATATATATATATATATATATATATATATATATATATATATATATATATATATATATATATATATATATATATATATATATATATATATATATATATATATATATATATATATATATATATATATATATATATATATATATATATCAGAGGTGGGCGCGCAAATTTTGAACTTTAGAGCGCAAACGCAAAAGAGCAAATTGGAAAAACTTAGTGAGAAAACGCAAAAGAGCACCTTTTTTTCAAAAATTTAGTCAAAAGCGCATATGTCCGCAAATCAAAATTTTTATTAAAGTGCAAATTTTGGAGCGCAAAAAATAAATAAATAAATAAATTAATAGAGTGCAAGTATGGAAATATGAATTATTTTTAAATTTTATTTGAAAGATGCAAAATGTATAACAAAAAAGGAGAAAGATTTTAATCTTATTTATTCAATTATCTATGATCTCTTCCTCCTTGTAGCTCTCCTCTTGCATTCTGAACAAGGTCATATTTCCTTTCATAAAGATAAATGTTTCAAAATTGCTGGATGCCATGGCTACCCTCTTTGGTCTTAGAATGTCAGAGCTTTGACTAAACAACCTCTCCACGTCAGCTGAGCTGGCTAATGGGGTATTATACTTAATAAACAAGTCCACACAGACCTCTTGGTATTCACATGGAAACAGGTTCCTAGTGAGAAGAGTACTGTGGTGAACATTTACTGCAGCCCAGCTATCCCAACTTTTCCTCCAGAGGTGTCTGCTGGATATATGGGGCCTTCAGTTTCTGAAATATTTAGAAATGGTATCAAGAACTCAAATCTTTTTAAGTTTTATTTGAACATTATGTCAGTGTATTGTGAATATATATATATATATATATATATATATATATATATATATATATATATATATATATATATATATATATATATATATATATATATATATATATATATATATATATATATACAAGAGATGCTTAAAGCTTGTTCGAAATTATAAAAATAATTCCGCTTAAATGGGTCCATTTCAGACTCAGTCCCATAACTTTCAGTACCTTGATATGGAGGAGTAAAATTCGATGCAATATTACACTTTATTTCCTCCAATATCTTCATCTTGACAGCTGGATATTTCCCCTCATTTAACCTATGTGCCTTTCCGAGTTTGAAGTGAAGGTGTTGAGCTGTTGCCATAAGCAAATCAAAATCATCAAAGATACTGCTGAACCTCGGTTCAAAGCCCTTTTATTTCCCTTTTTTGTCTTTAGTTGCTTTAGCAAGCAGTTGACTAAGTTTTTGGCATAATCAAATTTTTGCACCTCTCGTTGCATTTCCACGATTGTCCTTGAGGAGGAAGAGGTTAGGCAATTGGACACCTACGTACGCATTCTTCTCATCCTGCAACATGTCCAGCCTAATAGCAATGGGCGTCATTATTTCGATTTACTCAGCAGTTATCTCTTTATCAGTTTTATTAAATACTGGAAGACAAGGCTTTTGTTCCATACAAATGTTGTTGATTTGTGTCATGCTGCCATCAAGGTTCTTAAGTAGGTCTTTCATAGAATCGTATAGCACTTGGTATTCTAAGCTTTGTTCCCAACTCCTTCTTGATTCTCGCAGCAGTTGTAGTTTTCCTATTTTGGGCATTCCACAATGCCTGTGCTTTGGCAAGTGTCTTATTAAATGGATCCTTGGCACCAGAGGACCAGCGAGGAACATTCGAAACATCCCTAGTAGCCAAGATGTTTAATGTGTGGGAAATGCAACGGCGATGTTTAAGTAGGCTAAGGGCATCATGTTCTTCAAGCAGATTTTCTAGTTGGAGAGGTTTTGTCAGCAGAACCTTTGGGTCACTAATTTGTTCCATCTCTTCAGGCGTAACCACTATCTCTGGAATCGGTACCTGCTCTTCTTCCTTTTCGTCACCCGTTTCTACATGAGCATCCACCTGAAAGGCTGCACAGAAATTTGCATCGTTATCTGTTGTAATGTAGACAACCTGAAGATAAAATTTTTTAATTTAGTAGTTTCCTTATTAATTTGGAGTTATACAATATTTTCAGTATTACATTATTATTTCATATAGATTTTTACTGGCCTTATTTATACTCAATGCCAAATTGTTGATGTATATATATATATCGATATTGATATTTTTTTTTCCAATAGCATCGAAAAATATCGAAAATATTTTTTCAGCCGATATACCGATAAATTATTCTTAGTATCGAATCAACGATATTTTGATATATATATATATATATATATATATATATATATATATATATATAATATATATATATATATATATAATATATATATATATATATATATATATATATATATATATATATATAATAACATTTAAGCAAAATGTGTGTATTTTTAAGGAACGTTCCAAATTGCATGATGGGGACATTTTGTCTGACTCAGGAGGAGAAGGGAAGTAGGTCAGATCATACAAGAGAAGAAGCAGAGGCCTATATAGACATATTACAAGGGAAAAACAATTTTCATAAAATATACCTATTGCGTATTTTACTTTTCAAATTAGATATTTATTAAAAATTATGAAAGTATCCTAGCTATATATTACAGGACAATACTAATTTTGATGTTGTTAAATCTTTAATTAAATCTTGATTTAATCTGAAATTAGAAATATTCAATTTATATATGAAGATTTTCTTACTTTATTCGAAGCTTTATTCCCTCTGTAAAATCACCTCCACTGCTAATTCAGGGCCATGATTAGTGTTTACTTTAAAAAAGTAATATATATATATATATATATATATATATATATATATATATATATATATATATATATATATATATATATATATATATATATATATATATATATATATATATATATATATATATATATATATATATATTATATATATATATATATATATAAACGATATTTTTTAAACCGATATTATCGAGGGCAATTTGATATTTTTAAGAATATCGATTATCGATATATCGATATTTTTTTAATATATCGGCATTAGTAGTTTAAGTTTTAACTTTTAATTACCCTGTACCGCGTAAAAGTAATAAAATTTGGCTGATTAAATAAGAAACTGAAAATAGTTTTTAAGAAAAATGAAGCGTAAATTAGTAAGCGCTATTTTAAAAAAAAACTTGAGCAAAAGCGCAAATTATTTAGATAGAGCGCAAATTTGCGCTTTTCCGCTATTAAAAAAGTTGGTGAGCGCAAATGCAAAAGCGCCAATTTTTTACCTAAATCGCAAATTGCGCTTTCATTTGCTATAATGCCCGCCTCTGATATATATATATATATATATATATATATATATATATATATATATATATATATATATATATATATATATATATATATATATATATATATATATATATATATATATATATATATATATATATTATATATATATATATATATATATATAATATATAATATATAATATTATTTATTTCTTAAATCTCGTGAAAAAAATATTTAATGTTAAAGGCAAAATAATGCCAATATATTATTTTTAAAATAACTATTCCTAAATTTTCAAACATTATTGAAGGTCATTTTGTCGGCAAAATATATATTTTTTTTAATTACGACAATGCAAATGTAGATACAATATAATGTGTGTGTGTATGTGTGATAGCATGTGTGTGCGTGTGTATATGTGTGTGTGTGTGAGTGTGTGTGTTTTGTGTAAATGTTATTAAAAATGGGATACTTATTTTAATGTTCTTTGAAATATTTTTAATATATATATATATATATATATATATATATATATATATATATATATATATATATATATATATATATATATATATATATATATATATATATATATATATATATATATATATATATATATATATATATATATATATATATATATATATATATATATATATATATATATATATATATATATATATATATATATATATATATATATATATATATATATATATATATATATATATATATATATATATATATATATATATATATAATATATATATGCAACCCCTGCTCTATTGCAATGAATGTAAACAAGTTTCAATTTTGAAACCGATCTCTATTTTTTTTTATTATTTTAAAACGTTTATATTTTTTTTCATTGCTTTTCTTTAAAAAAAAAAAAAAAAAAAAAAGACGAGAAAGAAGTGTTAGTGGGTAATAATAATGGTATTACTACTACTTCTACTATTACTACTACTACTACTACTACTTCTACTACTACTACTGCTGCTACTACTACTACTACTACTACTAATATAATAATTATAATAATAATAATAATAATAATAATAATAATAATAATAAT
>SEYY01000222.1:312819-315454 GCA_009176605.1 Armadillidium nasatum
CATACCTCCTCCAATGAGAAGGGTTCGTGCGACACGCCTTTCTAACAGTCTCATCCTTTCTCTGTCCAACTCTTCTGACCCCAGACTTAACCGCTATGCTCAATCTTACATGTACTCTACTGGTAAAGTCTGGAACACACTCCCTTTCTATTTTTCCCAACTTCCTTTGACTTTTCAAGCGCCGTGTATCGAACATGTTATTTAACGAATAATATATATATTATATATATTATATATATATATATATATTATATTATATATATATATATATATATATATATATATATATATATATATATATATATTATATATATATATATATATATATATATATATATATATATATATATATATATATATATATATATATATAAATAAAAAATTTGATTTTTATTTATTTTTTTTAATTTTTTCAATTTGTGAAAAAATTTTTGTACATGTTTTTCTTGTCATACGTATTAAAATTTCTCTCAAATAATTTTACATAAAGTCCTTGTGCAGCGTTTCTAAAGTTTGGGTAGATCGGTCAACCAACCCTGGCGTAGAAAAATGAGGGTTGTGAAAATCTAAATTTTTACAACCTCCTTGTTATTGTTTTTTTCACCGCGGTATGGTCATTTTTTTATGACTCCATAAAAACTTGTTTCAATTATCTTCAAACAAGTTTTACATGTATTTTAGAAAAATGTACGATCAAAATAATTTGAAAACTTTTGAAAAATTAATTTTTGAAAATTTGTGACATTATTTGATATTTTTTTAGGGACTAAATTCAAAAAAGTGTCGTATAACATTTTAGACATGGGCTTGATCGGAAAAAAAAGAATAAATAATAAGTACCACTGAAGTGCCAAAATTTTGGCTCTACAGAAATCTTACAAGAATGCAAAAATACATATCTCGTCCAATAAAGAACATTCCCCAAATTTGATGGTGGTGTCTTTAAGATTTAATATTCCAAAAACAAAAATTTCAGAAATAATTTCGATTCTTTTGTCTTTTAGTTACATTGAGGGATTTGATGTCTCTTCGTACTTTTAATACACGTAGAAACAATTTTAATCTATTTTTTTTTTATGATTCTGCATATCTATTAAAAATAATATTTGTTTATGTCCTTGTATAACTGTATAAATATGTTTTCATTTTCCCTTTTCTTGGAAGTAAATTTATTTTTTACTCATTCGTTTTTCAACTTTATCTATATAACCTTCACTCCAACATCTCATTCCTGATTGAAAGAAATTCCTGTGACACACTACGTTTCCTGGATATTGCCGTCGGGGGACACGGAAACTCATAAAACATAAGTTTATCTTAAGCCAATCAACATACTCCTAGGAATAGACTTCTGATTTAAGAGGTATAAAAAAAAATAGCATTTCCACCTCGAAACAAAGTATATACACTGCTACAGACATCCTTCCACTTCAGATTAATAGTTATTATAAAATCTTTTAAAGGTAACGGATTCTCTTCAGATTTTAATTTTAAGCAAATTTGACGTCCTCTATCTTATTAGAATAAGAAATTCAAATTCCACCTGTCTTTACCGTTACAAAAATGACAAATTATTTTAAATTTCCATATACTGGTTCATTTTTCCATAACTCATACGTAACTACAGGTTTCACAAGTCGATTTTAATATATAGTTTTTTTTTTTTACGTTGTCAATACTGATTAAAAAACCTTTCATTATTGGCTCTCTACTTATATTTAAAGATTCCCTCCCCCCACTTCTTTGCTCGTTTGTCGTTATGAATGTTTTTGTAGTACACGATCTGCTGTAAACATATGGGATTGAGTCAAGAACTATAACGTCTTTGCTTTCTAAGCCACCTTCTGCTTTCTGTCAAAAATGTCATCTATTATGTACAGTTTTAAAATTTTCAAACACTCTTTGGAGGAACCAAATCAGAAATCTATATTTTGGAATCACTTTTCTTAAACCTTACCTATCTTCTTTAAGGACTCCTCTCAACACTCAAACTATCTTCATATTCCTTTAACCTCAGTTCGATCTTTCTAAAGTTTTAAATTCGGATTCAACTCCTCTCAACACTCAAACTATCTTTATAATTTATCGAAAACATGAAAAAAAATGTTTTCTTACTCACAACGAACTAAATCATCTGTAAAAATCATAACAATGCATTTAAGATTAAAACTTTGATTTCGTGTTTCCAGGGCATAATTTAACATCATGCGAAATCAAGAATTAAGCTAAATATTATTATTATTATTATTATTATTATTATGATTATTATTATATTATTATTTTATTTTATTTTTTTTGAAATCAGGATTTAACAAATCGTTTACATCTAATTTTAAACGTGATTATGAAAAAAAATTTAAATTTTAATGTATACTTGAGATAATTGAATTATAATATAAATAATATAAATTAATAAATAAATATAAATAAAAATTAATATATCTGAGATAAATTTGTTTGTTTCAGATAAATGTTTGAAAATAACCATTGGGAAATGATTTTGAAGAAAGTTATGATGTCTCCTAATTTAAAAAATTTATAACGAGAAAAATTATATGTTACCGCTCATAAAGGCTTCCAAGAAGGTCTAACCTATCCTAATAAATGTTTATTTAGCTAAACTTAATCACTCCTA
>SEYY01000223.1:7500-15000 GCA_009176605.1 Armadillidium nasatum
TTTACTCCGGCTCCGGGCTCTTCCTAAAACTGATTTACTCCGGCACCGGGCTTGTCCTAAATTTGATTTACTCCGGCCCCGGGCTCTTCCTAAAACTGATTTACTCTGGCTCCGGGCTCTTCCTAAAACTAATTTACTCCGGCCCCGGGCTCTTCCTAAAACTGATTTACTCCGACCCCGGGGCGGGTTCTTCCTAAAACTGATTTACTCCGGCTCCGGGCTCGTTCAAAACCTTATTTTCTCATTTATTTTCTTTTGGTTCACCCAAAAATTGATTTACTCCGGCTCCGCAGCTGAATAAACGGTTTAAGCTGAAATTAGTTAAAATTTCTTTGAGACTTTTTGCTTTAATCTTCAAAGTTTTTCTCTTCGAAGTTGGTTTTATTCTTCAGTCTTCCGAGTCTTATCTTCAAAATTGTTTTTATCTTTTTTTTAAAAAAATGAAATTGAATAAAAAATATTTATTAATTTTGTAAATTAATAAAATTAATAGAATAAAAATATTTTCGATTAAAAAAAAAATTATTTAGTTAAAATAAATTTAATGTACAAAAATCATCACATTTTTGTGGAATTATAAATATGTCAGGAATAATATGGAGCCAAAATGACGTTATTCGAGAATTTGATAATCTCCCCCCCCCCACCCTTCCCACCCCCCCGAAAAAAGGGGAAATGTTAATCGATAGAGGGAGGTTGGAGAGGCGGGAAAATGGGAGCGTAATTGTTAACTAAAAATAATCAATTCCCTGCGAAGATAATCACAATTATAAATATAGAAATTTACGGATTTTAAATGTTAATGGTTCATTTGGCATTTTTGGTCTTTTAACAGGCTACATTTCGATTCATTATATATATATATATATATATATATATATATATATATATATATATATATATATATATATATATATATATATATATATATATATATATATATATATATATATATATATATATATATATATCAGGAAGTACAGGTGACTGTACTTTAAGTACAAGTATATTTCAGATTTTTTTTTTCTTCTAAAACTATTGTTATTAACTATTGTTTTAGCTAAATTATGTAAATTATTTATTTAATTAATTCTAAATTCTGAGTTATTGTAAACAGTATAGTAAAATTTACAAGAATTTAATTAAGGTAAATAGTGAATAAAAATATTTGAAAGTAGTTAAGCTTTTATTAATTCTGGAAGCCTTTTTTAATCCTTTATCCTCCAAATGTAAAATTTAAAAACATAATTCTAGTTGTTTCACTTTCACAAACATTGAGAATTTCGAAGTTTTTGTCAATCAATCAATATCTCTCAGGGCGAAAGACTTGTCCCTTGAAGCTGAAGATTCTTTTCACAGGAGCAGATGATGTTGGAATAGTCAAATATTTCTGTGACAACTTTCCCAGTGTTGGAAACATTTCTTCATGAATTTTCCAATTATTTCTGTACATCTTTTTTCTTCGGAAGTACAAAGTTGACTAAAATATTTCTGTATTTCAGTGTTAATGTGCTCCTCCTGCATTTGGTGTGCGTCTATCGAGTTTTGAGTTGAGGAAGCCATAAATCTGAACAATTTCCTCTTTGATGGGTCTTTCCAAACTTCTTCCTTGTAAATCCTCTGATAATTCAATAACGATATCAGAAGTTTTTTTGAAGCTTTGAAAATGAATTGTGGTGTTGGCTAATACGGAAACCCCTTTTGTTTCCGTATCTCTTTTTCAGGGCACCAGTCAAGCTTAAAACTGTAGGATCTATTACACTTGCGAATTGATAAATTTTTATATATATATTTATTTTTTTTAATAATATTGAAGACGTTTTTCTGTGGATTTTTTTTAAGTCTGAAAAACGGCCCACAGTTATATTGGGAATACATCTGCTCAAGATAATGCTAAATTAAATCCTGATGAAACAGAATACTACCGTTGAGAACAGTCAGTTGCGTCCTCAAACAATTCAAAAATTTCTTGCTTATCTTTAAGAACATTTTAGTTATATTTTCCAACTAATAATCCTTCTGAAAAGGCAAATTTTTTCAGCCTCCCTTTTTCATCTAATACTTACTCCTTCTCTCAGGTGTCCCATATCTCTACTTGTGATTACAAATGATTGGGTGAGATCCTGAGATTAAAGGTTTGTGGTTCGGATGACATTCCTCTCAGTGTTCTGAGGGAGTGTGTGTGTCTTAGCTGTCGCTTGTCCTTGTTCGACTCTACTCTCTATACCTCAATACTAATAGTTTTCCTCAATTCTGGAAGCATGCGTTTGTTGAGCCGATCCCTAAGAGAGGTAGCCACTCTGATCCTTCCGACTATTTGTGCTCTTGTAGCTTTCACTTGTCTTAAAATCTTTGAAACTCTCCTCAACTGTCATCTTTTGCATCAAGAGTCTCATTTCTTCTTTCTGATCATTGGTATGGCTTACGACGATTGAGGTCAACTGGAGACATACTTATTTTTAAGTTTATTATGTAAATTATTTTTTTAATTAATTAATTTGTTCTTTCTAAATAAAGAATTAAAAATAAAATATGTATTTTTTAGCTCAAAACTAGCTATAATTTTTTTTTTAAAAATTTACTCATACTCGAATTTAGCAACATGGTAAAAAGGAGAGTCAGAAGACAACACGTCTTTGAGTGGAGACAATAATGTACGGCACGTTGTAAAATATTCGTAGTTGTAATTTTTTTTTTTTATTTTAATCGTTTTTTTTCTTACAAAATCGTTTTCCGCACTTCAGTTTACCTAAATAAATTGAAATCAAATCATTTAGTCTTTGTAGTTCCGCTAAATTGAAAAAAAATGCTTAGTAGCACTAAAAAATTATATTTTTTTAAATTTATTTATATAAAAAAAAAAAAAAAAAAAAAAAAATATATATATATAATATATATATATATATATATATATATATATATATATATATATATATATATATATATATATATATATATATATATATATATATATATATATATATATATATATATATATATATATATATATATATATATATATATATATATATATATATATATATATATATATATATATATATATATATATATATATATATATATATATATATATATATATATATATATATATATATATATATATATATATCGTGAATATTTTTCGAATCTATTCAATGATTGTTAGTGTCGAAAAAAATCTCCTTTTGTTTTGTGTGCCTTGATTGAAATTCGCGAAAATCTTTGTACATTATTAAATCTTACTCATTTCAAAGAGAGGAATAGTCTCTTTAATTAGCTTTTATGTTCGTGTTCGTTTTGGAAAAGAAGTAGTAATCATTTTCAGATTTTCCTTTTCCTTTTCCTTTTTTTCTTTTTTTTTTTTTTTTTTTGTCGTGGTGGTTCGAACACCGTGTTCATGGTTGATGTATAAAACGTTTCAAAACTTAGCGTTATATTCCCTCCCTCTTTCCACGGATTTTAATTACAAGCCTTGTTTCTTTTTTTATTTAGGGTCTCTTATCTTTGCGACAGATATTAGTTTTTTTTTTTTCTTCCCCTGCGTGCGTTTGATTCCTCTTTCGTCGCAAAATGGACGGCGTGTAGAGTATGAATAATCGCTTCACGGTCTTTGTTTAAATAACTGTAGTTGCAAGTGTTTTTGTGTGTGCTCTATTTCTCTGTGCTTTTTATTAATTAGTAAATTGCTAAAATGATAGTTCATGTGCTGCTGCTGCTGCTGCTGCTGCTGCTGCTAATACTACTACTACTACTACTACTACTAATAATAATAATAAAAATAATGCTTGTTTTACGACATTTTCCCATTATAGTAAGACGCTTTTATATACTTGAATAAATTTTGTGAGGATTTAAGTTCTGAGTATATATATATATATATATATATATATATATATATATATATATATATATATATATATATATATATATATATATATATATATATATATATATATATATATATATATATATATATATATATATATATATAATGACGATTAAAATGATAAACAAAAACAGAATCCAAAAAAATGCTGGATATGAAAATTGTATTTATTCCTTTGGTAAAAATTCTTAATTATTGGCTTCTCCATCAGTCAAAACAAAATGAGAGTTTGCGTATTTCGGCCATTTACTTACATAAGAACAGTGTGTGAGTATGTGTACGCGCGGGTGTGTATTTCCCTTCGGTGAAGTAGGTTTGTGCTCCTAAAACCAAATTTTTGGTTTTATAATTGAAAAAATTTCCAGTTAATTCCTTGCTTCACAGTTCGCACCACATCGCATCACACCGCACCGCATCACACCGCACACCGCATCACACCGCACCGCATCACTCCACACCGCATCACATCACACCGCATCACACCACACCGCATCACACCACACCGCATCACACCACACCGCATCCCACACCGCATCACACCACACCGCATCACACCACACCGCATCACACCACACCGCACCAAACCACACCAAACTACACCAAACTATTTATTTTACAACATAGCCACTTTATTGCTTCGTCCAGTTGCTGCTATGGACAATCTTTTGTTTACTAACGGGTTTCTAATTTCGCTTTATTATTGTAATTTTTTTAAATAGCGAAAAATTAAATATTTACTTTATATATACGACTCTATTAAATGTTTGGTAAATTCTAATATGACCAATTGATTCTTATTAGTGGCATTGCGCTCTATAATGGGGCCAGGGATTGCTGGAAAACGAGCTTTAATAGTGTCTTAACCAATTATTATATAAATGTTTAATGTCTTATTTGTTTTTCTTATATATATATATATATATATATATATATATATATATATATATATATATATATATATATATATATATATATATATATATATATATATATATATATATATATATATATATATGAGGGCGACAGGGCTAGCAATCCTCCCCTGTAATTAATGATTACTGTTTGCAACAACTCTAGAACCAGCATTGGAAACCATAGCTTCGAGCGAGAAGCATGATCTTTTGGAGAGCTTTTTGAGGAAGTTTTTAAGAGTTTAGATGGAGAAAGTGACAGTCCCACTGAGAGGGTGAAAACTCCACCTGGGAATTTAAATAAAACTCAAGGACTGGCAGGAAAACCTGATCTTTTGGAGCCCCCTTGGAGAGGCACTTTTGAGAGCAAATTGGAGAAAGATGCTTGTCCCATTGATAGGGTGAAAACTCTTTCAGATAGAAGATAACGAAGAAAGATGTATGTATATGTGCGTAGTTGTAGGTGTTTATGTACGCATGTCTTTACTTGTGGATTGTGGGAGATTGAATCTAGTTATTTTCTGAAAAATCTTACAGCTTGTACAATCTTTGCCTGCATTAATTTATCCGTTCATATTCAACCGTAACCGTACCAGTGCATAGAAATAAGCTTATATTGTTTGCCTATATTTTGCCTATAGTGATTTAAGTCACTCTTCATAAGAAAGTTAGTCCATTTGTTTATAAAAATGCTCAATTCCTAGAGAGAGCGGAAGAAGAGGTACTTATAATGCTTTTGTGCTGGTTTGCAGATTGCTCACAATTAGATTAGGTCTTCATTATGACCTTTGTTAATCATAGCACCCAGTTCCTTTTTCTAAATGAAATTCTTTTAATTGCTTACTTAGTTGGATGTTTTCTATTTAAATATTTTTCATTTTGATTGGGAGGAGGGGGGAGTGGGGAGAGAAAAACATTGTTCCTTAAAAAATGACACTGACAGACCCCCAGCAGATAGTTTTTGTAAAGTCGCAGTCGGGGGTATGAAATGTGCAGGAGACAGGCTTGAGACGTTTGCATTGAATTGGCTCTTTTGTTTTTAAAGGGTTTATTCTTTCGTTGTGATATATATATATATATATATATATATATATATATATATATATATATATATATATATATATATATATATATATATATATATATATATATATATATATATATATATATATATACCATACGGGCATATATATTTAATATATATAATATATATATATATATATATATATATATATATATATATATATATATATATATATATATATATATATATATATATATATATATATATATATATATATATATATATATATATATATATATATATATAACACACACACACTGTAATTGTTATTTATAAGGAATGTAATTTCTTTACTCCATATGCTCTTGTAATAGTTATATTATTTACACAGTTCAGTTTGTAAATAATAATAATAATAATAATATATAATAATAATAATAATAATAATTAAAATTTCAGTCTTTAATTACTTAATATTTACTAATTTTTTCAGCTACAGAATTTATACAAACAAAAATCGTCACAATAATAATAATAATAATAATAATAATAATAATAATAATAATAATAAATATTGGTGACATCGTTCAAATGTATTTCTTGTACATTATTTTATAATACTTAGTAATAATAGTATTAGTTTTTCTATGAGGAGTTTGTTTCTAGTTTTAATAAGATGGTAGTGGCAAAATATTTATTATTATTAGTAGTAGTAGTAGTAGTAGTTTTTCCATAAGGCGTTTGTTTCTAATTTTAAATTATTATTATTATTATTATTATTATTATTATTATTAAAATTATTACTTTGAAAAACTGTTATTAATCAATTTATATATATATATATATATATATATATATATATATATATATATATATTATATATATATATATATATATATATATATATATATATATATATATATATATATATATATATATATATATATATATAGCGTGTGTGTGTGTGTGTGTGTGTGAAGTCTCTCAATTTGAGCCTTGATGAATTAATTCAAAAGGCATTTTTAATACAGATGTAATTAAAGTTAAATAAGTGTAAATAAAACATAAATGATTAATATAATTATAAATAAAAATTTCATTTATGATGTAGTTCATTTTATCAACCATTGGTGCTTCTTATAACAAGAAGATGCTCTAGTATGTGATCTTGTTAAAAATATTTGTAGATTTTTAGTAAGTAGGTTTTAAGTTTTTTTTTTTTTTTTTAAATCATTCGTTTAAAGTGGAGTAATATGGACGAAATTAAAAAAAAAAAAAAAAAAAAAAAAAAAAAAAAATATATATATATATATATATATATATATATATATATATATATATATATATATATATATATATATATATATATATATATATATATATATATATATATATATATATATATATATATATATTGAATGTTGCCTTCTACTAGTCATTTATTTCTGCTACTTGCAGGTTCTTTTATTTTACATTTCGGTTGCCTAAAACATTTATGACTGCCTGCAGCAACTTGGGCTCATTCTCCAAGTGATGCAAATTCAGTGGTTTTCATTCTCATTCCTTGTAGAGAGACATTTGGTTCTACAATTCTGCTGTCTATTAAAAATGTACTTCTTAACTCTGTATAAAATTATTAGTTGACTCTACCTATTCCATTAGAGATTAGAGTTCATTTT
>SEYY01000223.1:22500-30000 GCA_009176605.1 Armadillidium nasatum
TATATATATATATATATATATATATATATATATATATATATATATATATATATATATATATATAATATATATAATAATAATAATAATAATAATAATAATAATAATAATAATCGGATTACAACTTTTGGGGTTTTTAGTCATACATTTGTGTAGAATACACTCCCGGAGTTCTGTGCGTTACTTCATCACTTTATATATATATATATATATATATATATATATATATATATATATATATATATATATATATATATATATATATATATATATATATATATATATATATATATATATATATATATATATATATATATATATATATATATATATATATATATATATATATATATATATATATATATATATATATATATATATATATATATATATATATATATATATATATATATATATATATATATATATATATATATATATATATATATATATATATATATATATATATATATATATTATATATATAAATATATAATATATAAAAAAAAATTTAATTTGAAAAAATGTATTAAGTAAACAATTGGGATAAAGTTTAATAAATTGAGAGAAATAAAGTAATTTATTTAATGAATAAAGGAATTAAATTAGTTTATCCTTGGCATTTGGAAACTTGAAATACTTGAATACTTCAAGTGAGAGTCTTTGGAAAGAAGAAGAGGAGGAGGAGAGGAATTGTTCCTGAATTGGATTCTTATTCCCCATCAGATTTCCCTTTTCTGCTCTCCCCGAAGGGCCAGAACCAGACTGATAGACTAACCAAGATTATTGTCGAAGTGCTCTGCAAATAGAAATTGTGTGTGTGTGTGTGTTTTAAATTTAATTTGTAAGATTGACTTTTTTTTTTTTTTTTTTTTTTTGGTAATAAGTAACTCATCCTCTATATATCTATCTAACCTGTCTATCTATCTACTTATCTATGTATATCTATATATCTATCTATCTCTACCTATCTATCTAACTACCTATCTATGTACATCTATATATCTAATCTATATCAATCTCTTTATCTATCTATCTTTAAAATGAAGCATTGTAATACTAGTCTTAGAGGGTCGCTAAAAACTAGGTCATCTTTATAATGTTTTTGCCCTTTCAATTCATTTTCCTACAGGATACTTAACCAGGTTACCAGCGCAAGGAAGATAAACTGCTGTTGCTGTCCATTGGAATTGAACCATTTAATTGTGATTTATTTATTTATTTATTTTTATTTTAAATAAATAAATAAATATTCCATGGACATGGACGGATGGAAAATTAATTTTGGGTAGAAAAATTGGTGTTTTAATTAACTTAATTTTTATCTTTTTATTTTTAATTATGTTTCCAGATAAGAAATTTTATTTGTCTGCAATAAATGCGAATGTGGGGATGTGTGGTGGAGATATCGGTGTTTTGTCGAAATGTGATACACATTAATCAAAGTAAAATTTACTTCGATAAGTGACGTTCTCCACGCGGAGAGACTTAAGTTTTCAGTTCTAATCAGCAAAGTTGTCTTCACGACGATTCCGCGAGACAGACAGACAGACAGACATAGATGCACGATATGTGGATGCAAAAATGCAATTGGGATTGTGAATTTAAAATATATATATATATATATATATATATATATATATATATATATATATATATATATATATATATATATATATATATATATATATATATATATATATATATATATATATATATATATATATATATGGTTCTTTGATTAAAACTTTTCATGGGGGGGACACCTAGAAAGAACTGCATTTGATGACACATTCTTCATTATAATACCTTCAGATTGCCATATATATATATATATATATATATATATATATATATATATATATATATATATATATATATATATATATATATATATATATATATATATAATATATATATATATATATATATATTTTTTTTTTTTTTTTTTATTTCTCCTCTGGTGGGCAAAGGCCAGAGGCCTACCATTGTTCCACCAGAGTTGGGAGTGAAGTCGGAAACATGGTCAAATTAAAGGCCGACATGACCTGATACACGGCGTTTAAAGGTGCTTAAGTCATAGGTAGTTGGGAAAATAGATGAAGGAAGTGTGTTCCAGACTTTACCAGTAGAGTAAATGTAAGATTGAGCATAGAGGTTAAGTCTGGGGTCAGAGAGTTGGACAGAGAAAGGATGAGACTGTGTAGAAAGACGAGTCGCACGAGCCCTTCTTAATGGAGGAGGTATGCGACGAGAGAGTTCAGAAGAGCAGTGTCCATTGTAATAGCGATAGTAGAGAGAGAGTGACGCAACATTTCGACGGGCAGAAAGAGATTGGAGAGAATTAGTGAGAGCAGGAGAATTGATAAGGCGAAAAAGCTCTAGACTCCACCTTTTCCAGGAGAGCTGTGTGTGTGGAACCACCCCAGATGTGTGACGCATACTCCATACAGGGGCGAACAACACCCCTATACAGAGCAAGCAACTGGGGTGGTGTGAAGAAATACTGAAGGCGCCTCAGAACACCCAACCTCTTAGAAGCTTGTTTAGAAAGAGAGGTAATGTGATCTTTCCAAGAAAGATCACGAGAAAAAGAAACACCGAGAATATTAAGGAGAGATGAAGGTTTGAGTTGAGTGTTTTCGAAGAAGATATCGTAGTTGTGTGGAAGATTGTGTCGAGTAGAGAGATGAAGGAATTGAGTTTTTGAGGCATTGAAAACGACCATGTTTTCTTTGCCCCAATTGGAAATGAGAGATAGATCAGAGGTTAGTTGCTCCATGGCCACCCTCCTTGCCTCTATTAACTGTTGCTGGGAGGGGCGTCTTTCAAAATGAAAAGAATAATGAAGGGTGGAGTCATCAGCATAGGAGTGGATAGGAGATGAAGTAATAGAGAGAAGGTCATTAATGAAAAACAGAAAAAGTGTTGGGGATAGGACAGATCCTTGAGGAACACCACTATTAATAGATTTATAGGATGAACGGTGGCCGTCTACAACAGCTGCTATAGAACGACCAGAAAGGAAATCAGAGAGAAGGTCACAGAGAGAAGGATAGATTCCGAAAGAGGGAAGTTTGGAAATCAAAGCTTTGTGCCAGACTCTATCGAAAGCTTTCGATATGTCCAGCGCTACAGCAAAAGATTCACCGAAATGCCGAAGAGCAGAGGACCAAGAGTCAGAGAGAAGGGAAAGAAGATCACCAGTAGAGCGTTTCTTTCGAAAGCCATACTGGCGATCTGAGATAAGATTAGAAGAATTGAGATGTTTCCAAATCTTCCTGTTAAGGATAGATTCGAAAACTTTAGAAAGAACGGAGGTTAAAGAAATAGGACGATAGTTAGAGGGCTGAGAGGGGTCCCCCTTCTTCGGCACAGGTTGAATGAGCGCACGTTTCCAGCAAGAAGGGAAGGTTGAAGTAGAAAGACATAGACGAAATAGTTTACCAAGGCAGGGTGCAAGCTCGGAAGCACAAGTTTTGAGAACCACAGGAGGGATACCATCAGGACCGTACGCCTTCTTAGTATTAAGCTCAGAGAGAGCAGAAGTGACGTCTTTAGAAGAAATTACAATTTTAGGCATAAATGAGTTAGAGGGGGTTGAAGGAGTAGGAACAGCTCCGGAATCGTCTAAGGTTGAATTTAAGGCAAAAGTTTGAGCAAAGAGTTCAGCTTTAGAGGAAGGCAAAACGGCAGTTGTACCGTCAGAAGATAGTAGAGGAGGGAAAGAGGAAGAAGCAAAGTTAGAGTTGACATTTTTTGCAAAATGCCAGAAAGGGCGAGAGGAAGAGGAGCCAGAAAGATTATTGCATTTGCGACGGAGAAAAGAGTTTTTAGTATCTCGAAGAATAGATTTTGCACGATTCCGGGATGAAATATAAGTTGCATGAGATTTCTGGAGTTTGAAGACGACGGTAGTCCCTGAAGGCAGCATCCCTGCGGCGGATAGCACGAGAACAAGCAGAGTTAAACCAAGGTTTATTGGGTTTAGTGGAAGGGAAAGAATATGGAATGTACGCCTCCATGCCAGAGAGAATCACCTCAGTTATGCGCTCAGCGCACTCCGAGGGACCCCTCCCACGGAAACAGTAATCATTCCATGGAAAATCAGAAAAGTACGACCGCAAGTCAGACCAGTATATATATATATATATATATATATATATATATATATATATATATATATATATATATATATATATATATATATATATATATATATATATATATATACACGAGTATATATACGGTATATGATTTATTTTGTAAAGGAATTGCTTCCACTTTTATTTATTATTCATATAGATAGAACGTTGTATGTGGGGAGTGTATTTTAAATCAAATGTTTGGCTTTTGTTTAAAAGAAACCAGAGAGAGAGAGAGAGAGAGAGAGGGGAAGGGAGGGGAGTTGAATGATGGGAGAAAAGAGTAAATTGAAAAACCTATATATGAAGTTCAGTGTTTATTGCATTAGTAAAGAAAAAAAAAAAATAATATTATATATATATATATATATATATATATATATATATATATATATATATATATATATATATATATATATATATATATATATATATATATATATATATATATATATATATATATATATATATATATATATATATATATATATATATATATATATATATATATATATATATATATATATATATATATATATATATATATATATATATATATATATATATATATATATATATATATATATATATATATATATATATATATATATATATATATATATATATATATATATATATATATATATATATATATATATATATATATATATATATATATATATATATATATATATATATATATATATATATATATATATATATATATATATATATATATATATATATATATATATATATATATATATATATATATATATATATATATATATATATATATATATATATATATACACGGTATATTTAGAAATAGGAAGAAAAACAGTCATTGTTAATTGTAGTGTAGCAATGCAAGAGTTTGTTTCCAATTAGGGGAGTAATAAACTTTGAGATGGCAGAAAATTAGCACGCAAATGTAATAATAATAATAATAATTAATAATAATAATAATAATAATAATAAATCATCATAATAATGATAATAATAGCAGTAGTTTTTTAAAATCAAATTCTGTAGATAGAATGTTAGAGTTTTATGACCCACACATTAGTGACCTTTTTTGTCTGAAACGCGAGCGAATTTTCAGAAACTGTAAAAGAATTATATATATATATATATATATATATATATATATATATATATATATATATATATATATATATATATATATATATATATATATATATATATATATATATATAATATATATATATATATATATATATATTATTATTATATATTATTATTATTATTATTATTATTATTATTATTATATATTATTATTATTATTATTATTATTATTATTATTATTATTATTATTATTATTATTATTATTATTATTATTATTATTATTATTATTATTATTATTATTATTATTATTATTAAAATAAATTAAAATAAAGTACCAAAATGATTTGTTTGTTTCATCAAATTTAAAAAATTCGATTTTTCAATTTCTGAAAATTGGACCAAAAATGGAGTGAGTTTCATGCCAAAAGCAAGGTAATGTGCGACTCGTGTAATACTAATTTAAACCAACCTAAGCCTATTAAAATGTAAATAAGAACAAATTTTTCAAAAAGTACGAGCCAAAACAACTGAGCAAAAGAGTTAAGAGTTACTAATGCTTTCAAGTTAGTTCTGTGATCCTTGAGCGACTCGAGTGATGAGCCTACATAGTTTCTATTAAAAGGATGAATTACCTAGTGTGTTTCAGCCTTAAAAAAGTTAAACATGCGCTCAATGAGATTAGCTCATCAAAAGGTTTAAGATTTGCAACCATAAAAAAGCCTGCACTTTAGAAGGTTCTGTTATTTCTAGGACAATGGATTCCAGTTTTGGCTGCAGTCACTCGGAATGCTCCGGAATTGCTGTGAAGACAAATTTTGCTGACTAGAACTGGAAATCTTAAGTCTCTCCACTTGGAGAACGTACTGGAGTAATAGAATTGAAAAGTTCTATCAGAAAGAGATTCAGGTTTTCGTTTACATGTCTACTATTAAGAGAAATGGAATGGCTTGTGAAAAGTAATGAACTATAAATTATTTCATTTAAGAAACACACACGCACGCAAAGATGCATACATACGTTTACACACACAGATACATACACACGCTTACACACAAACATACATAACACGCTTACGCACAAACTAATACATACACATATTACACACAAATAAATACATACACATACATACACACATACATACACACATACACACACATACACGAACACACACTCTCTCTCTCACTCACTAAACTGCTTTTCCTTATTTTGATTGAATTGACCTAAGTGGAATACTTAATAACGAGGAGTATTAGGCTGATGAATCTTTTTGCCTCATACGAAGAAGAAGCCGAAATAGTTTCATTTTTTTCCGCTCTATTATTTACTTCCGTGTATTTCTTTTGCCTTTCTGGTTCGTCTTTTCAGTAATCTCTGAAATGGAAATGGACTCCTCAAAGTAATCAACAATAAATAGAGGCAATAAAAGGGAGTTTCGAAAAAAATAAAAAATTTTTTTTTATTTTTTTGTGAAAATTTTCTTTGGTTGCTGTGCCAACGACATTCTTCTTAATCTCTCTCTCTCTCTCTCTCTCTCTCTCTCTCTCTCTCTCTCTCTCTCTCTCTCTCTCTCTCTCTCTCTCTCTCTCTCTCTCTCTCTCTCTCTCTCTCTCTCTCTCTCTCTCTCTCTCTCTCTCTCTCTCTCTCATCTCTCTATTATATATATATATATATATATATATATATATATATATATATATATATATAATATATATATATATATATATATATATATATATATATATATATATATATATATATTACAAGGTGGAGATTAGGGCCTTCGTCTCTCAAACTCTTTTGCTCTTACCAACACTCTCCAATCTTGTCTACCCGTCGAATTGTTGCCTCACTCTCTATACTATAGCTATTACAACGGACACTGCTCTTCTGAACTCTCCCGTCTTGTATACCTCCTCCATTAAGAAGGACTCGTGAGACTCTACTTTCTACACAGTCTCATTCTTTCTCTGTCCAACTCTGACCCCAGACGTAACCGCTATGCTCAATCTTTCATGTACTCTACTGGTAAAGTCTGGAACACACTCCCTTTATCTGTTTTCTCAACTTCCTTTTACTTGCACACTTTTAAACGCCGTGTATCAGGTCATGTCGGCCTTTAACATCTAGGACCTGATAGTTTCCCAACTCTGGTGGATATTGGTTGGCCTATAGTCTTTACCCACCGGAGGATATATATATATATATATATATATATATATATATATATATATATATATATATATATATATATATATATATATATATATAT
>SEYY01000223.1:42500-45000 GCA_009176605.1 Armadillidium nasatum
TAGTGTGTGTGTGTGTGTGTTTGTTTTTTACATATCGTTCTCCTCGCTTTGGCATCTCTATTGAATACGATTGTTGATTTTTATCGACTTTCAGTATTATTCCATTTTCGTTTTCTGCTCGGCCATTGTCTTCCATGTCGGATGTTTATGGATAAAGGGATTTTTTATTTCAATGGGGCTGGGGGGGATAGGAAAAAGGAAGGAATCTCCCCCTGAGATGGGGATAGTAAGGGAAAAGGATAAGTTACTGAATCTCTCTCTCTCTCTCTCTCTCTCTCTCTCTCTCTCTCTCTCTCTCTCTCTCTCTCTCTCTCTCTCTCTCTCTTTTTTTCTTTTCTTTATTTTTTCTTCTCTTTTATCTCTTTTTTTCTTTCACTTTCTTCTCTCTCTCTCTCTCTCTCTCTCTCTCTCTCTCTCTCTCTCTCTCTCTCTCTCTCTCTCTTTCCGATTAAGGGTAGCCATAGAATTTATAGGGCTCCAGCGAGGCTAGAAACTTTTTTCTTGTAGGCCTATGTCTTTTCATACTGACAAGATTAACGACTTTTATATATATATATATATATATATATATATATATATATATATATATATATATATATATATATATTATATATATATATATATATATATATATATATATATATATATATATATATATATATATATATATATATTCTAAAGTGTGTTCTGTTTGATTTTGTATTGACATTTCAAAAAAAAAATTGTTTTATTTTTAATGTTCCCAATATTATATTAAAATGAGAGAATACCCTTTTCATTCACTCTGACACTTCTCTCGCCTAACACCTTACTTTCTCTTCTAATATATAATAATAAACAATTATTATTATTATTTTAAATCGTTGATTGGATTGATAATTTGTTTAGGTCTTTTTTGTCCACACTACCACCCCCCTCCCCCCATTTTTTTTTATTAAATATGCAGCACCATCACTCACGGGCAGTAGGGGGTGTTAGACTTTTCTTGGGGAAGTGGTTGTAGTTGTTTTATTATTATTATTATTATTATTATTATTTATTATTTATTATTATTATTATTAGAGCTCCTCCTCAGAAGTGGAATTTGTACGGTAGATGATAAAATTGGTCAGAGCTTCTTTATTGAAAGATAAAATTTACTAGAGATACATTTGACTTAAGGAAAAGATTTGTTCCGCTCAGTTTGTAATAAATTTCTCTTCTGTTGAATATTACCCTTACTGTTATTTCAATTGGATTTGAATTTAACATTAATTTATTTATTTATACTATTTATTTATTTTTATTTATTTATTTATTTATTTATTGTTTATTATTCGAGGAGGGAATCTTATAGGTAGTCTCCGCCTTGGTTTAACCGCTCAACCGTTACATGGGACAAATGTAATAAGTATTGTAAAAATCAGTATATCTAAACGCCTTTAGGCGTTTTCAAATGATTTAAAATTTAACACTTTTCTCCTAAATATTGTAGACTGATTTTGATAACTATCAACTACGCAGATGGTTCAGAAACATTATTATTATTATTATTATTATTATTATTATTATTATTATTATTATTATTATTATTATTATTATTATAATTATTAATTTATTAAAAATACTTCCCCCTCCCTTCCCCATTTGTGTTTGTGTGTGTAATATTGAGATGTGAATGTTCTTATATATATATATATATATATATATATATATATATATATATATATATATATATATATATATATATATATATATATATATATATATATATATATATATATATATATATATATATATACTGCTTATTATATTTGAACAAGACGTCATATTTTATTATTGCTGTAGGTTGGGACTTGGGACACCTTGCAACTATTATTATTATTATTATTATTATTATTATTATTATTATTATTATTTTTGGTTTTGCTATTTTTATTATTATTATTTATTAATTTAATGTCTTGATATAAAAAACAAAGTGATGCGTCTACAACTGTGTTGACACACCACAATTGGATATATATATATATATATATATATATATATATATATATATATATATATATATATATATATATATATATATATATATATATATATATATATATATATAGTTTTTTAGGAGTGTAATTCATTTAGACTAAGTAAACGTACCTTAAAGATAAACTAGGGATACAATTTCAACCTTTAGAATGTTTTCTAAGAATTTCCTCTCTCCACTTTCCTGGAAATCAAATATAGGAAAAAAGGGGTCCATGGGGGGGGAAGGGGGAGAAAACTTTTTGGCACTCGCCTGAAAGAGGGAGGGAGTGGGATTGATTATTGTAATGAAAATGTAGCGCTTAAGCTTCCACTATATGCTCTGCTTTAATATATATATATATATATATATATATATATATATATATATATATATATATTATATATATATATATATATATATATATATATATTATATATATATATATATATATATATATATATATATATGAAATAAAATTTTTTTGGCCATGGTTGT
>SEYY01000223.1:55000-59203 GCA_009176605.1 Armadillidium nasatum
ACATAAAGAGTTATAACAATGATGTAAGTAAATGAATGAATAAATAATTAAATAATATTTTTATTTAAGTAAAAGCTCGCACTTCACTGCCATTGAGGGGGGAAATTTTTCATTTAGTTTCTTCCTAGAATAAATAACTTGAGGAATCGAACCAACGGCTTCACCATTCTACCGTTGTACCACGGTAATAATAGTAATATAATAATAATAATAATAATAATAATAATAATAATAAATAATGTTAATGATAGTAATAATAATAAATATTAATTAAATAAAGTAATAGTAACATTAATTAGAATTATTAATGAGATGAGAGAACAGAAATTTAATTAGAAAATAAAAATAAATAAAATTCTAATTGTAATCCGAGATCTGGAGGAGTCGTTACTGGAAGCTACGACGAAAGGAATGACGACGAGTTGAAGACTTAAAACATGAAAATAAAAAAAAAATAAAAAGAAAGAAAGAAAGAAAAAAAATGCTTGTAAAATTAAAAAGAGAAATATGGCTTTAATAAGATTTCCGAAAGGATTTAAGATGTTAAAGTCAAACAGTTTTACGTTTGATAGTAATATTAATCTGAATGAAGAAAGGATTTTGGAACTCAAAATTAGATTGAAGGTGGGGGAGGGGGGGTAGAGATGGGGGGAGTGATGATCTTTTGTAAATGTGTGAGAATTTTAAGTATTTAAGCCTCTTATTCTTCTTTTTACTCATATGGGGTCTTTTCTGATCTTAATTTTAAAATTCTTCCCTCAATGAGGTGAGTACACTGTAGGCGTAAGTTACTGAAGAGGTGTTTAAGTTTGAACTTAGATGCCTTTAGTAAGCTACTACTACTTAACTCTAGGTCGAATCTAGGGTTGATGGTATATTATTGATATATAAATGCTGGTTAACCATCTGTACCACTTTTACATTATGTATAGCTTTTCCAGTAACGTGTAGACATTAGTTGGTGAAGAATGAAAAAGGATTTTATCATATTTAAGAACGACTTTTTTTTTACCAATTAGATTATATTTATAGTAGTAGTACTAGTAGTAGTATTAGACATTTGAAACAGTTCTGAGATAAAATTGATTTTTGCATTAGACTTTTTTTTTTTTTTTAATATAGGTACACATAGTCTTTGTCACTGGTTTCGGTTTCCTTTACTAATGAAAATACTTTTGGTAATATTTCTTTATTAAATTTGTATGTTATTGATGGGTCTTCGGAAAGTTATTTTGATGTCCAGTTTTGTACAAGCCAGTAAGTCTTTTGTTTGAACCAGGCTACACAGGTCTTAAACTAAATATCTTCACTTCAAATTTTTTTTTTTTTTTTTTATAGAGAAGTTAATAGATGATCGTTTCCTTGCAGAAGCTTTATATATATATATATATATATATATATATATATATATATATATATATATATATATATATATATATATATATATAAATATATATATATAATGCTCCGTCTAGCTGTTAACCGTTGTTGGAAGACTTATATTTTTGGAATGCATTCCACTGGTTAATTTATTTAAGTTTTTGGGGTGAAAGCTTCAAAAGAGGTGGAAAGGGAAAAAAAAGAACATATTTTAGATTGAAACATTTCAATGGTTAACCATCAGAGAGAAAAGTGGTTATCAAAAATTTACGCTGTTAACGGTGTAACGATACAAGTAAGAGAATGTGATAAATTTTTGTCGGTATCCTGCGATAAATATGGGAGTATTAAGGATGAAATGATAGAAGATTTTTTAAATAACCTATACCGATACCAAACTACTGCTTCACCAAATGGCTGATACCAAGAATCGATGGCCGATACCAAAAATTTGCCGATGCAAAGTACCAATACAAGTATTATATTTTTTTTTTTATATCTACCATTTGTTATCAATACCGATAAAAAATGGATTTTTATATATACCACGGTTGTAGCACAAAAAAGTTTCAACAAGTTTGAAACAGAAATAATGCGAGTATGGGTTTGCTCTGTAAAATGGTATATGTTCAAATTATATGTATTAAAAAACACATTGGTGACAAATAAGCGCGTTACATTTGTAGTTATTTACACAATGAAAAACCCGACACACAGTAACGACCCTGTTACTGAACTTCATTCCTAGAATATTTCTTTAGAATTTAATTTGATGACTTGTGAATTACAAGTCCTTTTGTGGTTTGCGCTGCGGCTTTCGTTTCTCTCAAAATCTTTGATTATTTAAAATAATAAGAAAGCTTTGAAAAAAATTAAAATTGAATTTATTTCGAAAAATATTTTAAATTTGAAATTACTTTTCCTATTGCATTCAACTACTGATAATCTATAATATATTTACTTTATTAATTAATGACAGTAAATATTCGAGCTAAAACAACAGTATGGCTAATAGGTAAGCCATTTTGAACTGTAGCACATTTTCGTCTACGGGTAATGAAAGACTGAGTGAGCTTTGGAGTTCACATGAAAGAGATTCAACACTGGTTTCTTTAGCTTACCCAGGCGAAAATTAAACAGTTCTCGATCTTACGCCACAATAAACTGAATATAAAAAGAACTGCGCAGTAACCTGAAGGATCCATTTGTTTTTAGCACTACATTTATTATTATTATTATTATTGTTCTTGTATATATATATATATATATATATATATATATATATATATATATATATATATATATATATATATATATATATATATATATATATATATATATATATATATATATATATATATATATATATATATATAAGTGTAACCCCCTCCCTCCCCAAAAAAATAGAAAAAAATATGACCCCAGCTTTCGATATGCTTAGTTTCTTAATTTTTTGTCAGAATTAAATGAAACTTCAGTTATAACAAGTTTATTGTGTTTAGAAAATCATAATTAAAACATGATAGTCTTTGACCTTTTCTTCTTCACTTCTAGAGCATATGTTCGAGATGATCCTCCATTTAGCTCCGTGCTTTTCTTCAGGCGCAGCACAAAGTTAACCAAGATCGTCCTTATAAACAGACCTCGGAATGACTCTTATCTCCTCCATGATGGTTTCCTCGAGTTCAGTGATGGTCCTGGGTCTCCCTGCTTACAACTCTGGTCCTTGAGATAGCCCCAAAGGAAAAAAATATGGGGGTCTAAGGTCTGGGTTATTAGGTGTCCACTCAAAACCAAGTCTTGAAACTGATCACACGGCCTCCAAATTTCTCTTTCAGCTAATCTCGGGACAGGTTTGAGGTGTGAGAACTTGCTCCATCTTGTTGGAACCAAAACTTTTTCATAAGCGATGGATAGAGGTTCTGTAGCTCACTCTTGAAGGTTTAGAGGACCTAAACATTCCTTTCTGTTGAGGACTGCCACTCGCGCCAGATTCATCGAAGAATAATTGGTTAGATGATGCCTCTGACCCAAATTGCAGCTTATACTGTGCACTTAGGGGAGTGTAGGGACTTAATGACTACTTCATTGGGTTTGGAGGTTAGTCAGAAGACATTTGTCTTTGAGTGCTCCTTTCCTTTAAGATGGAAATGTGCTTCATCTGCTGTCCAAAGGAGGTTGAGAAAAGTCCAGTGTTTCCTGGATCTTCTCCAGTAACTTAACTGCTGCCTTTTTCTGCTGTTCGTCTAAGGCTGTAAGAGTCGTCTTCGTCTATATTCTGTATGGGTAAACCCATATATATCGTTTACTAGTACTCTCCTGCAAGTCTTCACGGGATAAACCGAGGGACTGACTTCTCTTGCGCACAGAGCGTCTCGTACTTTGCTGAACTGACTCTCACTCTCCTCGACCAGCTCTGCTGTACGCTTCCTGGGACGTCCTGAGTGGCTTGGACGGTTTTCACATTGCTGCAGTTGAGGTTCTCCACGGTCTCATATTTCTCAAAGTGGTTCCACCCAGTTCTGAATTCTTCTTTTGGAGGGGGCCTTCTCACATTCGAACCGATGCATGGAAAGTCTCCTAGGATTTTCTTGAACGAGCCTGTCTTGTAGTAATGTTTGACGCAGTATATTCTTTGCTCGAGCTTCCATTGAGGTCTAGTTGTGTTCACAGGCGTTGCTTCTGCCATGTCCTGCAAAATAAGGGTGATAAGCAAATGAATGTAGGATATATCACAAAAAAAAAGTGCGCGCGTGGGTGCCCGTTTTTATATATATATATATATATATATATATATATATATATATATATATATATATATAT
>SEYY01000223.1:71803-81803 GCA_009176605.1 Armadillidium nasatum
GAAATCTGTAACTTTCTGAATTTTTTTTCGGAGAAAACGTTTATAATCATTATTTTAAGTGAATGTTGGATATTTACTCCTTCCTTATAATTAAATAAACATCAATGAAATTTATATCTCATTTTCTTAATGGTCTAATGTTCCTAGTGGTGGTTTTGCTTTAAGGATTGCTCAACGGTAAAATAGTGTTGGGTACATTGATTCGTGGTTATCTCATCCCATTGTTTAACCCCAGTGGATTCAAGTCGCCTATATCTTCCATAAGTGTTCTTTAATTTTACTACTAATAAAACTTACTATATATATATATATATATATATATATATATATATATATATATATATATATATATATATATATATATATATATATATATATATATATATATATATATATATATATATTATATATATATATGTGTGTGTGTGTGTGTGTGTGTGTAAAAATTAATAGTAGTAATAGTAACGGTAATTCGGTTATTACACAGTCCCACATAGCTGTGAGGGCGTGTGCAAAAGCTGCAGGTGAATTTTACGAACCTCGGTATTATGTGGGAGGAACTGAATTTTATTTTACCTTTAGCAAAATGTGGGTGTGGGTGTGTGGAGGGTTTCCATGCCACATCATACTCTTTAACAACAGAAACCCAAGTCATATATATATATATATATATATATATATATATATATATATATATATATATATATATATATATATATATATATATATATATATATATATATATATATATATATATATATATATATATAATATATAATATAGAAGCTGTTATTATAAAAGAGTTGATTTATCCAGTAAATGAGTTTTTGTATGGCTTATGCTCTTCATAATCTATTGTTTTCTCAAATTTAGGATTGAAAAAATTAGTGGCAAATTCGATTTTGCTTCCATATTATTATTATTATTATTATTATTATTATATTATTACATTATTATATTATTATTATTATTTTATATCTTTAATATAGGCTTGTTTGTTCATAGGTTCTATTAATTTAATGGATTTTGTCTCTAAGAACGAAGAATTGGAGGTTTTATTTTACTGTTTGTTTATTAAGTAAGCTACGTCTCTCTCTCTCTCTCTCTCTCTCTCTCTCTCTCTCTCTCTCTCTCTCTCTCTCTCTCTCAATTTCTTCTCCCTTCTCTTCTCTCTCTCTCTCTCTCTCTCTCTCTCTCTCTCTCTCTCTCTCTCTTTCTCTTTCTCTTTCTTTATCTTTTCTTTATTCTATTCTTTTAACTTATAAATAATTCGTATTTTTTTAAAGTCAGTACTATCATATTATTATTACTATTACTACTACTACTACTATTATTATGCGAGTTTATATAAAATCTGGCGAAAATTGAAACTATAAATAATAATGGCTACTTGTGCGCCTTTTTCTCTCGTTTTTTTGTATGGAGATTTCTCTCTCTCTTTTTGTAAGGGATGAGGGGTTTGGCGAGAGACTTTGGTGTTCCAAATGCTTTGCTCTGATATTTACGTGTATATTTCTTAAGCGTTGAGAAAGCGTTAAATCGTAGTAGTCTTCGCGAAATTGGATTTTTATGGAAATACGAATCGTCCCTATAAATAAATCAATGCAAAGCCTATAATGCAATTATATATATATATATATATATATATATATATATATATATATATATATATATATATATTATATATATATATATATATATATATATATATATATATATATTATGGAGTAAGTATCGGTATATATCGGTATATATATCGGTATCGGTATCGGCCTTTTCAGTATCGGTATCGGCAAATTTTTTGGATAGAGTAAAGTATCGGTATCTATATCGGTAGTCGTATCCAATTTTCCGTATCGGTGGTATCTGGTAATTTTTAGGTATCGGTATCGGTAAAAATTTTGGTATCGCTCCATCCCTAATATATATATATATGTTGACAATCGTAAAAGAAAATAAAAAAATAACCTTCATTTCGGAGGTAAATGAAAAAGAAGAAATGGTTAAAGGTAATCAAAATATCATGTTTTACAGAAGACATTCTCCAAATTTATGACCATTGTCTATATACACTCTTGGAGTTTATTGCCATTGATTGACTGACCGTGTCGGGTAGAACAGAGGCTATCTCTCTTGCCGAAATATCAACTTTAAGTCAAATGTTTGAGGTCGATGGGGTCGAGGTTTTAAGAATCGCAAGGAGCAAGTTCATGGGAACGGGCCTGCCTCCTAATATTATGACTCAACGAGATAACGCAGATCTGGAAACATTTCCCTTTAACGCTCGCAATAATCTTCAATCTGTGTGTGTGTGTGTGTGTGTGTGCGCGCTGTAGCTCGTATGTTGCTAAAATCACATACACACACGCGCGCGCGCCCACAACACACACACACACACACACACACACACACACACACACACACACACACACACACACTGCGTTCTTCAAATCGTTTTTTTTTTTTTTTTTTTTTAAATATATCTGCTGAGATATTACTGATTGAATTCTTAAATACATCTGAAAATAATAACGTAGGAAACTTCGTTATAGAAACGAAATAAGAAAACCTTTATACTTACAAAATAGCGTAATAAAATTCTTTATTATTATATTATAATTTATAAATAGATAAATCAAATTTCATTACGTATTTCTTATTATTTATACTCAGAAGAGGTTTTATATATTTATTTTTTTGTGTGTGTGTTTGTGTACAGATACTAATATGTTTGTAAACTTTATACCATACAATACAATTTAGAAATTGACCAAGAGTTTGCAATTCATCAATGAATTAATTGCAAAACGAATAAAAAAAAAAAAATTTTTTTTTTTTAACTTAAAAACTTTCGTGAGAGTGACTTTGTTTCTTCTATATTTCATTTTTCATTTTTTTCCTTTAAAAAAAAATTTTTTTTTCCAGTAATATTTTCGTCAAAATATCAAAGATATTGATTTTTAATTATCAATATACTATATAACAATTTTGAAATGATGCTAAAATATATGGTCATCATACACACACACACAAATATATATATATATATATATATATATATATATATATATATATATATATATATATATATATATATATATTATATATATATATATATATATATATATATATATATATATATATATATATATATATATATATAATATATATATATATATATATATAATATATATATATATATATATATATATATATATATATATATATATATATATATATATATATATATATTATATATATATCACCTTTCCCACTTTCGTGGGGTGATGCAAAAATGAATGAAAAGGATTTATCTAATACCTTCGGGGAATCGAACCCTAGACCTCTTTCTAGCTATTCCGTTGTTTATGTATTGGGATATATATATATATATATATATATATATATATATATATATATATATATATATATAATATATATATATATATATATATATATATATATATATATAATAATATATTGTCCCATTATAATGGTTTCGAATATTTGCTTCTTAAATGTTGATGATAAATTAGATGTGGCAAGCCTTTCAACTGCCACAGGCTATGTATTATCGCTACTCCATTCATATATATATATATATATATATATATATATATATATATATATATATATATATATATATATATATATATATATATATATATATATATATATATATATATATATATTTATGTATGTATATGGTGAATGTTGGTATATGAATATCATGTTTGTTTTTTTTCTACGTTTATATGGATTCGGATGCTAACTATTAACATGATTCTAAAAAAAAATATAATTTGAAAAGTGAAATGACATAAAATTATTTCTAAAAAATTGAAATATCTTTAGGTTTAATTCCGTTGGTCCAACAAGGGTAATGCAATTACATAAATATTGAAAAGAAACAGTAGCGTTGTAGTGGAGGCATGTTTTTAATAGCGTTTGAAAACGTTCTTAAAATACTGGACGTGTAGTCAACCGATTACGCATCCCACCTACAAGTGTCTTTAATCTTCTTTTTTTCATTGGCAGATTAAACACTCTTCGTTTAGTATTTGAATCTTAATTAGCAGCAAGTTATATTCTAAAAATAAGAACTTTTTTTTGGGGGGGGGGATTGGGGTGATGGTGGGGTTCTTAATTTAAAAATGAAAGATTTTCACGCACACACATATGTGAAAATAAAAGTGAAGTAAAACACTTTGTGAGAGTGGAAAAAAAAAAGAGATTAAATGGCAACAAAAGAATAAAAGAAAAAAAAAAGTTTAAGGGGGAAAAAAAAAACTAAGAATAATAAAAATAAAAAATGAAAAATGGAAGAAAATAAGAATGGAAAAGGAAAGAAAAAAGGAACTTATTAAAAATAGGAAAAAAAAATGAAGAAAGGAAAAAAAAAAAGGAAAAAAGTAAGTTGTCCGATTCACCTCAATTTCTTGTTACGTTCGAGTTCCGTTTTCTTTTGTCCACATTTATGACGTTGGACGCCTGTTTGCCATAATTGGTTCTTTCAGGTTTCTCATAAAAGCCGTTTGGAAAGCTGTAATCATGTTTGCTCTTCCTTTAAATGGAATCTGTTAAAACGGTGAAGAGCGAGCGAAACTCTTTCGCTTTTAAAAAGGGTTCCGAACTCTTTGGTTTGTATTTCTCTATTTTTCAAATTTTTTATTTTTTTAAAAAAAATATATTAAAAAGGTCTATTAAAGTCGTAAGGAATCAAAAAAATTTATTATTTTAAATACTGCTTCTACTCAATTGCGTTTATGTTAATGTATAGTTACTGTGGAGATGAATGTTATTTTATTCGTTTTACTCTCCTTTCGTTTAATTTCCGATAGGTGAAATTGGGGCTTATTTATACTCGTTTCGCTTTACGATTTTGGGTGAAAAATAGGTGATGTGGTGGAAAAGTTGTGTATATTAAATTTTTAAATTTTGCTATACATGGATTTATAAAAGTGATGTGTAAAAATTCACAAAATACTTTAGTAAACACACGAGATGAAAAAGGTTTAGGTAAAATGATTTAGCTCTTTCCAAGATTTCGAAGGTATATGTATTATAATATAGCAATATTCATTTTGCATTTTCATAAAATAATAATAATAATAATAATAATAATAATAATAATAATAATAATAATAATAATAATAATAATAATAATAATAATTGTTTTCCAAAAACCCATAGAATTTTGAAGTGTCAAAAAAAAAGCCAATGGGTTTTTAGACCTTTTGACTTTTTGTGCCAAGCCTTTATATATATATATATATATATATATAATATATATATATATATATATATATATATATATATATATATATATATATATATATATATATATATATATATATATATATATATATATATATATATATATATATATATAATTGGTAATAATATACTTAAGATTTGGTAATTAGTTTCATGTATTTATTTAATTAAGAAATGTTTGATGAAAAAAAAATTATTAAGCTTTTATTATTCGTTCTTGTTTGCTTTACATTTATGTGATATTAAGTGTTAGTATTGTTAAGGTTAATTAAGTGAACGAGAGAGAGAGGCACAGAGAGAGAGAATGAATGGGAAAGTGAGAGGAATAGAGAGAAAAAGAGTGTTAATGATAGAGAAAATTAGAGTGAGTGAGTGAATGAATGATAGAGAGTAAAGGTGAGAAAGTGAATGATTAAAGTGGAACTGAGAATGAATGATAGGATGGGAGTGAGAATGAATGATAGAGAGGGAGGGAAGAGAAAGTCAGTTAATAGTAGAGAGAGGAAGAATGTAAAAGAGAGAGAATGGCGAGGTGGGGAAGGCAGAGAGAGAGAGAGAACGCTGAGAAATACATTTGTGAAATAAACAGAATATTTCTATTTACTTTGTTTTAAAAAGCTTTGTTAGTTTAAAAACTTCGTTGTTTAAAAACTTGTTAGTGATATATAATTATATATATATATATATATATATATATAATATATATATATATATATATATATATATATATATATATATATATATATATATATATATATATATATATATATATATATATATATATATATATATATATATATATATATATATATATATATATATATATATATATATATATATATATATATATATATATATATATATATTTACATTATATGTCAGATATCCGATATATCGGGTAGTGAAAGTATCAGATCTGATACCAAATTAAAACTAAGTATTTTGAAGATTTGTATCTTATTTTTTATTTATTATTATTTATATCATGTTTATATGGTTAAAGGGATTATTTTAATATAATTGTAAAAGGATTATTTATATTTTAATATCTCTAAACCACAGTTGATTTCAAAGATATTCCAAAAAATTAATTTCTTAAATGTTTATTGCGATTCAAAGATTAGTCAAAGCATTTTTGTACTTTATGTGGCCAAATGGCGTGAAGTCTGAAGGGGACACAAAGGAAACAGTTTATTGTAGTGTATGGACGTTTTATTTGGAAACTATATTTCCTTTTCATAAAAGAAACATTTTTGAAATATGATATTGTAACGTTTGTCATAATTTTCGTTCCTTTACTCAAGTTGCTAAAATATTAAAAATTTAGAACTTGACGTTAAGATGTGCTTTTTTACTTAAATTTCCAAATAAATTAAAAATTTGGAGTTTTCCGTTAAGCTGTTTTTTCTAAAATTTCCAAATAAATTAAAAATTTAGAGCTTCTCGTTAAGATGTGCTTTTTAATTAAATTTCCAAATAAATTAAAAATTTGGAGTTTTCCGTTAAGCTGTTTTTTCTAAAATTTCCAAATAAATTAAAAATTTAGAGCTTCTCGTTAAGATGTGCTTTTTAATTAAATTTCCAAATAAATTAAAAATTTGGAGTTTTCCGTTAAGAATTTTTTTTCTTAAATTGCCAAATAAATTAGAAATTTGGAATTTTTTTTAAGATTATTTTTTTATTTATTTTTAAATCGCCAAATAAATTAAAAATTTGGAGCTTCTTTTTAAGATGTTTTTTCTTAAACTACTAAATAAATTATAAATTATAAATTTGGAGCTTCTCGTTAAATGTGTTTTTTCTTAAATTTAATATGCATTAAATTTAGTTTAAATTTAAACAGTTTGGAAAAAAGACTCATGGAAACCGCGAAATATTGAAGGTGACGTGTCTTAAATAATGTAACCAGTGATGACAGAGAAACATATGTTAAACTTCAGTTAAGCAGTTGATAATCCTGACCTTGGATACTTAGGAAGGAGGGTATGAAAAACTTGAAAATTATGACCCCCGTTGCTGTCAAAAATCACGAAAATCTTACCCTGGTTTTCTAGAAAATTATGAAAAAAACAATGACTTTTTAATATCTTTATATTTGTTGGTTAGAATATACTTCGATTTAGTTTGATCTTGATTAAGATAGATGCAACATTTATTTATTTATCCTTCTAATTCACTAAATTTCTGTATAAAAATATTCTTATTGGTACAAGCCTTTGTTAATTTGATATATTTGGATATTATTTTCTTAGATAATTATTGGGCAATAGTTATCCAGTCGGATACATCTTGTGGATATATATATATATATATATATATATATGTATATGTGTATATATATTATATATATATATATATATATATATATATATATAATATATATATATATATATATATATATATATATATATATATATATATATATATATATATATATATATATTATATATATATTTTTAATTTAAAGTTTTTTTTATTTTTTAATATTTTTATTTATTACATTTATTTAAACAATTTTCTTTGCATTTTTAATTATTCATTGTTAAGCACATTTTGTCCCTTTAAATAATTAAAACCTGTAAAATTAATTGCTTTTCTTTTGCCCAATGGGAAAGCTCTTATTTTTCATTATATTCTAATGTAGGCTTTTCCAAAGCTGACTAAATAATAATAATAATAATAATAATAATAAAGAAATAATGATAATAGTAATAATTTAAAGATAGTAATAATGATAATTTGGTAATATTATTATTATTTAGTTAATGTTTAATATTTTTCAAATTTTGGGATAAACCAGATGTTAAAGTCATATTTTAATTTCATCGCAGAAATTATTCAGTCGGGAGTGTTATTATTATTATTATTATTATTATTATTATTATTATTATTTATTACTATTATTGTAAAGTAAAAGAGGAAAGTTTGCTCGTTAAACATGACTGAACACGTCTCGCTTTATTCTTTACCATTTTTTTTGTCCCTGATTTTTGTTCCCTCATCATTATTCCCCTCCCACGATTTCCCCTCTTCCTCCTCCTGTCCCCCCCCCAAACTTTTTCATCGGCATCTCCCCTTACTCCTAATCCCCCACCCCCTCCTACCCCAACTTTTATAAATGTAAAAGGACCGGAATTTTTTTTACTTTTTTTTTATTGAAACTATATATATATATATATATATATATATATATATATATATATATATATATATATATATATATATATATATATATTATATATATATATATATATATATATATATATATATATATATATATATAAAGAATTTTAAAATGTTGAGAAAGTTTTTCTTTCTCTTTTTTCAAAAGTCTTGAAATCTTGGTCTTCATTCTGAAAAAATTACGATATATATATATATATATATATATATATATATATATATATATATATATATATATATATATATATATATATATATATATATATATATATATATATATATATATAGTATTCGAGTTTAGTTTTTAGGGTTGTGGCGAGTCGATCCAAATTGTAAAACCTATTGTACAGGGTAACAGATATATAATTATAAATTATTTTATTATATTTTTTGGCATTTTTTTTTTTTATTTTTTTTTTATCATTATTTATTATTATTTATTATTATTATTATTATTATTATTATTATTATTATTATTATTATTATTATTATTATTATTATTATTATTATTATTAATTTAGTAGGAAATTCATCTTTTTGAAATGTGTTAAGTAATTCCAGGATTATGGATGTTATTAAAGAGGGTGGATTCACTGGTTGCACTTTTCAGTATTATGAATTTTCATCTTCAATGAAACAAACTCTCATCGTATAGGAATGAATTAATGTATATAATATGTAGTTCTGTTATATACATTTAAATAATAACCTCACACCAAAGTTTCTGTGTTACAATTTCACTTGTCAATGACAATAAGGAAAATATTTTATCAACAATATTTGACTTAAAATTCCTGTTTTATTTACCGATTTAAATGTCAGACAAATAGATTTTATTTGAATTTTAGAAGATGTAGAATTATGCTGTATAATAGGGTAGATCAGGGGTTTCCAAACTTTTTTTTTTTTTTTTTTTTTTCGCTTTGCTTTTGCTTGCAGATCCCCTGAGTCCTAACTTTACGTATGTGGACCCCCCCCCCCCCATATATCCATATGGAATATTCCTACATTAAATGTCTATTTGTAGGATAGTAAGAGTTAATAACAAAGCTTCTGTGGTCCCACGGGGGTCTATATGGACCCCTGTTGAGAAACGCTGGTGGTAGATAGTGCAGTAAAGGATTTTTCTGTTATATATATTTCTGATATTTTAAAGTAAACTTTTGGGAAGACGTATGGAATTAACATTGTGGTTTTCAGTTATAGCTTCGGATCCTGATTCAAGATTGGTCTAGTATGGAACAAATTGAGCAAATTGAACTGGCTAGACTATATCATTGTCCTTTAATCGTTCAGTAATTCATATTTTCGAGCAAGGTTTAATCAAATTTCAGCAAGATTTTATCCAAAAGTGTTACTTTTATATTGACTACTACAGTATTTTTGAATGATAGATAAGTAGTAAACTTTTAATAATTCTTAATTTACGAAACATTCTGACTTAAAAGTTAACTTATTTGATGTCTTTTCATAATATACAACACTAAGTGTATTTATATAAAATTGTTGCACCAGTCAAGTTATTTACACATGCCAAAAT
>SEYY01000223.1:84303-91803 GCA_009176605.1 Armadillidium nasatum
TTGTGATAAATAAGGGTTGTTGCTTCACGGTGTTACTCGTACAGCTTGTAAAATAAACAAATAAATAATTAAATTTAAACAAAAAAAAAATATTTATATTTATATTTTAAAATTATTAAATTTTATATAACTCACCCGCCTTTTACAGTTAATGTCTAAAGCCTGAATTCAAAAGTAAAACTTTGTTGCAAGTTTCAATAATTTAACAAAAAATATCGTTGGAAGTTTATTAATTTTTCCCCTCAGCTCGATAAAATGCTTAAAAATTTATATTAATTTTAATTAATTAAAATTTTTATTTTTATTTTTTTTTTTTTTTTAAGTTCTGTTATTATATTCTCAACTTAAAAGTATTAAGACAGTGACGTTATTTATTTATTTATTTTTTTAATCAGTAAAGTAAAAATAAAAATTAAAAAAAATCGCGTAAAAAAAAATCAGCTGATTTATTTAATTTGATTTTAATTATGCGAAACCTTGATTTGTACTTCGCTTTCGAACGTACTTCTTTTAGTTGTATTATGAAAAAAAAAGCAGAAAACAAATAAACAAACAAACGAACCCTATTGTCCTTATTCCGTGGAAAAGAATGTTAAAAATTTTTTATTTGTGAAATTATGCAAACTATCCTTACCCTACATCAGCCACTAACTACGAGTATATTCTTTGTATGACTGATGATATAGGGTATTGAAATCACTACTACTTCCTCAACTCCTGTGTTTGAAATCATTTTTAAATTACTAATTAAGCGGTGATACATTATGATATTGGAGCACTGCAAAAATTTGTCCTAATGAATCGTTGGGACGAGTGGCAAAATTGTCACAGTAAAATTTCCAATATTGAAAAGACATGTTAAGCATAAGAAAGTCGCTTCACCGATTCATTTTCTAAAGAAAATAACTGAAAAAAAAATTTGTTGTCCCAACGATTCGTTAGGACAATTTTTGGAGTGAAGAGAATTTTTTGTGATTTTTAGGGCATTATTAGGAGAGCAAAGCAGCCTTAATTAAGATATCCTTTGCTTATAAATTACACAAAGGATAATACTGACCCTTTTAATTAGGTTGTGTTTTGTACTCTTATTTTTATGACGTGAGTTTAAGTTGCGCTTCTTTGTAAATAACATTGACTAAATGCTTCTTTCCTTGGGCAGCCATGGTCATTTTAGGAAACTTGGAATATATATATATATATATATATATATATATATATATATATATATATATATATATATATATATATATATATATATATATATATATATATATATATATATATATATATATATATGAAAATTGTGGTTGAATATATCAAGTAATGCTTATTCTCTAAAGTGAAGTGATACATCATAATAGGAAGCGCGCCCGCGAATCGTGAAACCGACCCAAAATATCTATCTGACTCTCTCTGTTGTGTTTGCGCTCCGAATTCAATTCCACCCGACGGTCCCTTCGTTTCGCCTCCTTTTGTTGTTGGTCTGTATGTGTGTGTGTGTGTGTGTTTGTGTTTTTCCGAAGTGCTATGAAAGGAGATCGCTCAATGTTGTTTTCTCTTGTGCTTCATGTTATTTCTTTTCCATGTTTTGAATCAAGTGGAGTAACTTACATGGATCGCTCTCTCTCGTTTCTGCTTTTTCTATTATGTTCGTGTGGTTGTTCACGTTTTTGTTGATTGTTATTTATTTATTTATTTTATTTATTTTATTTATTTTTCATAAGGCGAATGGTACAAAGTGAAAGTTCGTGGAAGCTCTTTGAGAAAAGCTGATTTTCTTTTATCGTAGTAAAAGCTATCTTAACATATCGTCCAATGGCCAATAGAATATTCAAAGGCTCTTTAAACTTTTCCTCATTATATATATATATATATATATATATATATATATATATATATATATATATATATATATATATATATATATATACAAACTATATATATATATATATACTATATATATAATACATAAAATAGGAACCTATTTGCAGTTTCAAGTCTACACTTGGGAAAATATTAAAACCAAAGCCAGTGTCGGTTATAGGAAAAATCGGACAAGTTAAAGTATTTGTGAACCTCAATATATATATATATATATATATATATATATATATATATATATATATATATATATATATATATATATATATATATATATATATATATATATATATTATACAGACTATTTAAGTCAACCTGACCTTGACTTAAAGGGTAAAAATACGTCTACGGCTAGCAAATAGGCCTAACCTAGCAACGCTGTCTCTTTCAGCGCTTACATTAAAGAATAATAATAATAATAATAATAATAATAGCAAACAACCTATGTAATAAAAATGTCTAAATAATAATAATAAAACAAACGAACCTGAAAAGTCAATAAAATGTCAAATGAACTTGTCCGAATCGGTTTATTTAAAAAAAAAATATGATGTGGTCCAATTAAATATATAATATATATATATATATATATATATATATATATATATATATATATATATATATATATATATATATATATATATATATATATATATATATATATATATATATATATATATATATTTTTTTTTTTTTTTTTTTTTTTTTTTTTGATGATTCTGAATCAATAAAGTATCTCGTTATAACGTTTCCTCTAGTTTGAATTGGTGGTTAGGGTGATGACCTAATTGGTAAATTTCTAAGGTTATTTGTGATCAGCTAAAAAAAAAATTTTTTTTTTTTTTATTTCGAATGGGCTTTTGGAAAAGTTATTTTAGTCTTGAATCTTAGGGAAATGGGTCGTGATTTTGATTGGTGTGGGTGTTATGTTTATTGATGATTAATCACCTTGTTGCTAAATGCGTTGTTGTGTGTAGGGTAAATATTGTTTTATATACGGTTTTAGAGAGAGAAGATAAAGATGGACTTGTAGTTTTTTCTTGCGTAGTTTTCAAGAATGTTTTGACAACGGAAACAGTGCTCTTTATTCTGTGGAAGAATATATACCTAGTATGTTAACATAAGATTTGATTGCGCATTGTAGGATTTGATTGTGCAATGTACTTGTACATTTATAAAAAGATTTGGTATTAATGTTGTTCTTTGAAACCCATCATAATTCGAACGGTGGTATTGTATCCTTTAAGGGCGAGACATTGTGTAGACTTGTACCAGGAGGATGCGTGCGATTTGAGAACTGATAACAGAGTTGTAATAGTGATGTAACTATTCGATACCTAGAAAGACTTTTGAGGCTCAGTAAGAGTATAGGAAGTTTATTAATTGAAAACCTACACATAGACTCTCCCTTTTTAAGAAAAGTTTTAGAAATGGAACCGGCTTAGGGATTCATCTTCACTATTCTACAGTGATAGCAATTGAAGAATTGTTAAGAAATTTAAAAGACTCATTACACCTAACAACATAGAAGTTTCTTTAGTGAGAGATAATGTAATCTTTTCTAAGAATGATTTCGAGAAAAGGAAATAAATATTAGGGATAATTGAAGGTTTGAGTTTTATGTTTTCAAAGGTGATGTAATGGTTTGGAAGGTTTTGTGGAATAGGTTGATTTAGGGACTGAGTTTTTGAAGTATTGAAAACGATCAGGTTTCTCAGTCTTCAGTTGTTCCAAAGCCACCCTCCATATGTCAGCTTCTTGGAAGCTATGGAGGATTCTCTCCAAAGTGAGTAGTAGTGAGGGTAGAGTCATAGGCAAATGTTAGATAAAGTAACATGTAAGGTTATTCGAAACTAATATATATATATATATATATATATATATATATATATATATATATATATATATATATATATATATATATATATATATATATATATATATATATATATATATATATATATATATATATATATATAGTGGGTGTGTTTAAGAAAAGAAATAGAAAGAAAGGGAGAAAAAAAATTAATGAATTCTCTGGAAGGAATTTTGGTAATGTAGAAATTTATTTAATTTCCTCCCAATTGCGTTTAGTGAAAGCCTTTTTTTTTTAACGATAGGGAAGAGAAAGAAAAAGTTAAGCAATTTATTATAATTGCCTTTATTTTTTTTTTATTTTTTATTTTTTGAAGAAAGAAAAAATAATAATAAAAATAAATTTGGGGATGAAGGGAGGGAGTGTTGGGTGGGTGGGAGAAAGGAACGATCAAATAATTGGAGATGAAATTATTTATTATTATTATTATTATTATTATTATTATTATTATTATTATTATTTTTAAACTAAATTTTTTTATATTTTGGGTAAAAAATTTCGAGCTATATATATTATATATATATATATATATATATATATATATATATATATATATATATATATATATATATATATATATATATATATATATATATATATATATATATATATATATATATATATATATATATATATTATATATATATATATATATATATATATATATATATATATATATATATATATATATATATATATATATATATATATATATATATATATATATATATATATATATATATATATATATATATATATATATATATATATATATATAAAGATGAAAATTAAGGCCAACGCAAAGGCGAACATATTTTATTTGAACGTTTCGAATCTCAGGGATTCATCTTCAGCTCAAATGAAATTAAAAACAAAAAGTATAAATGCACAAAAATTAAAATATTAAAATTTTTTTACAAAAGAAGAAAATTATTAATTAAAAGCACACCACAACTCTTTAAAATGAAATGAAGTTTTAAATAGACTGGAAAACATAGAAATTTAAGTAACGGGACAAATTTTAAAAGATTGGTTGGTTGGTTGTTGAGAAAAAAAATAAATATAAAAGCACACCCAAATACATATAATTAGAACAAGAACTAAAAATAAAATAATTAAAGTTAGAAATGAACGAATAAAAACAATGCCGATAAAAGAGATGAACAAAAATTAAAAAATAGTAATAATAATAATAATAATTACAGTAATAATAATAATAATAAAATAATGATAATGACAACAAAAATAATAAAAATAATAAGACTGGCATCAATAAAAATCACAAAAAAAAAAATAATAATAATAATAATAAAAATCCTATCGTGATTCAACATACAGCTCTTCTCGAAAAAGTGCAGAATAAAATAAAAAAAGAAAAAAAAAAAAATATCATAATATATATATATATATATATATATATATATATATATATATATATATATATATATATATATATATATATATATATATATATATATATATATATATATATATATATATATATATATATATATATATATATAGGTGGTTAAATTGTATGGGCCGATGTTGAATGTGAACCACACCTAAACGTCAAGTTTTTTACTGCATTTCATTTGACTTTTTTCAATTTCAGACTTACTCAATTTGAACCATGGAAAGATACACAATGGAGCAACGTGTTAAAGTTATTCAGGCTTATTATGAAAATGGGCGTTCAAATCAAAATGCATATCGTGCACTTCGTGATTTTTTTGGTCAATTTAATCGTCCAAATGTGCGTACAATCGGAAAAATCGTGAAAAAATTTGAGCAAACCGGGTCTGTAGGAGATTTGAAAAGACCAGTGCATGCTCGTACAGCTCGTACTGCAGAAAATATTGCTGCTGTTCGCGATAGTGTGGCTGAGGAGCCATCCACTTCAACTCGTCGTCGTGCCCAACAATTGCACCTCTCACGCTCGTCGTTGATGAACATTATGCATAAAGACTTGCATTTAAACGCTTACAAGGTGCAATTAACTCAAGAACTAAAGCCTCTTGACCATACAAAACGTCGTCAATGGTCAGAATGGTGGCAAGAAATGGCAACAGTGGATAATCAATTTTCGAGGAAAATCATCTTCAGTGATGAGGCACATTTTCACCTCAGTGGATTCGTCAATAAGCAGAATTGCCGCATTTGGGCGAATGATAATCCAAGAGTGATTGTCGAAAAACCAATGCACCCACAAAGAGTGACTGTTTGGTGTGGTTTATGGGCTGGCGGCATCATCGGGCCGTATTTTTTCCAAAATGAGGCCGGTCAGGCAGTTACTGTGAATGGTGTTCGCTATCGTGAGATGATAACGAACTTTTTATGGCACGAATTGGAAGGTATGGATGTGGACGATATGTGGTTTCAACAGGACGGTGCCACTTGCCACACAGCTAACGAAACAATGGCTATTTTGCGCGACAAATTCAATGGCCGTGTTATCTCACGTGGTGGCGATGTCAATTGGCCGCCAAGATCATGTGATTTGACACCGTTGGACTTCTTTCTTTGGGGTTATTTGAAAGAAAAGGTGTACGTCGATAAGCCAGCAACAATTCAAGAGCTAAAGGATGAGATAATTCGGCACATTAACGGCATAGAACCCCAATTATGCCTCAGCGTCATCGAAAATTTGGACCATCGGATGGAGGTGTGCCGCCGAGGTCGCGGCGGCCATTTGGCCGATATTTTGTTCCATACATAATTGAACCATACCATATTATCATAATAAAAAGAAATGACAATAAATTCCTAAGTAATTTGTGTTTTATTCAAAATCAACATCGGCCCTTAAAATTTAACCACCCTTTATATATATATATATATATATATATATATAATATATATATATATATATATATATATATATATTATATATATATATATATATATATATATATTATATATATATATATATATATATATATATATATATATATATATATATATTAGGGATGGAGCGATACCAAAATTTTTACCGATACCGATACCGATACCTAAAATTACTAGATACCGATACCGATACCGATACCGTATCGGTATCGGGAAATATGCCGATACTACTACCGATACCGATACCGATACCGATACTTTACTCTTATCCAAAAAATTTGCCGATACCGATACCGATACTGAAAAGGCCGATACCGATACCGATACCGATACTGGTATCGGAAAATATGCCGATACTTGCCGATACCGATACCGATACCGATACCGATACTTCACTCCATCCCTAATATATATATATATATATATATATATATATATATATATACTCTCTGGTGCGCAAAGGCCAGAGGCCCACCGATTTCCACGAGAATTGAGGAAATACCGAAAATCTGGTCAATAATGACCGACATGCCCCCCCGATACACGGCGTTGAAAAGTGTGTAAGTCAATGGAAATTGGGAAAGCAGATAAAGGGAGTGTGCTCCTGACTTTACTAGTAGAGTACGTGTAAGATTATGCATAGCGGTCAAGTCTGGGGTCAGAGAGTTGGACTGAGAAAGGATGAGACTGTGTATAAAGTCGTTTCGTACGAGCCCTTCTCAATGGAGGAGGTATGCGAAATGAGGGTTTAAAAGATAAGTGTTCGTTGAAATTGCCATAGTATAGTGAGAGTGACAACAATTCACAGGCAGAAAGAGCAAAAGAGCTTATAAGACGAAAAGCCCCAGACTCCACCTTTTCGAGAAGAGCTGTGTGTGTTGAATCACAGCAGACAG
>SEYY01000223.1:96803-99303 GCA_009176605.1 Armadillidium nasatum
GTTGCTGCTTTTTACAAAGGAATATTCCGTTGTATAGGGGTAGGCTTCACATATTTTTTGTTGGTTTCACACTCGTGATTCTTATTGAAAGAGGGGGTGGTCTAGGGCTTTTCGCTTTATTAATTATGTCTTGGTGACTGCAACTCTTCTTCAATCATAGAATTGAAGCTTCACTCCTATCACAACGGACGATGATATTTCGAATTCTTTAATATTTCATTTCTTCCTCCTTAGATGAGTGAGTGTTTGCTTAACTCTCCCTGCCATTCGTATTCCTTCTCAGTCGACTATTTTTTTTAACTCTCCAATTAACCGCTATGTTTATTTTCATGCACAGTTTTAAGCGTCATGTTTCGTGATGTCGGGTATTTCCCCTACTCTTGAAGGTCTTTCCTACAGGAATGAACTTAATGAAAAGAAAATTCTTATATGTAATATATATATAAATAGAAACCAATAGCTTTCATCTCTGACATTCCGCCTATTAGATGTTGTAAATAAATAAATCTGTGTATTTATAGTTTTTTTTATTTTTTTTTATTTTTTTTTATTTTTTTTTTTTAGGGGAGAATCAACATTGCGTAGGAATTTTGTTAAATTGCTACATGTTTGATTTTATTGATATAAAGATTTTCTCATTGAAAAATAAAATAAAATTCTATTCTTTTAAAATTAATCCAGATTTTCACAAAGCATTTTTATTTTAAATATGAAGAGAATGTTTTAAATATTTATTTAGGTTTCAGATAGAAGGATGATGCTATTGAAATAGAAGATTTAAATATTTATATATAGTTTTTTGATGCGGAGTTCAGAGGATAAATATTATATACAAAATTCTCTCTCTCTCTCTCTCTCTCTCTCTCTCTCTCTCTCTCTCTCTCTCTCTCTCTCTCTCTCTCTCTCTCTCTCTCTCTCTCTCTCTCTCTCTCTCTCTCTCTCTCTCTCTCTCTCTCTCTCTCTCTCTCTCTCTCTCTCTCTCTCTCTCTCTCTCTCTCTCTCTCTCTCTCTCTCTCTCTCTCTCTCTCTCTATCTCTCTCTCTCTCTCTCTCTCTCTCTCTCTCTCTCTCTCTCTCTCTCTCTCTCTCTCTCTCTCTCTCTCTCTCTCTCTCTCTCTCTCTCTCTCTCTCTCTCTCTTCTCTCTCTCTCTCTCTCTCTCTCTCTCTCTCTCTCTCTCTCTCTCTCTCTCTCTCTCTCTCTCTCTCTCTCTCTCTCTCTCTCTCTCTCTCTCTCTCTCTCTCTCTCTCTCTCTCTCTCTCTCTCTCTCTCTCTCTCTCTCTCTCTCTCTCTCTCTCTCTCTCTCTCTCTCTCTCTCTCTCTCTATATATATATATATATATATATATATATATATATATATATATATATATATATATATATATATATATATATATATATATATATATAGTGTGTGTTGTGTGTGTGTGTGTGTGTGGAAAATGTTTAGAAGATACTCTAAAGTGTTTTTCCATCTCAAATATCAAGATTGTTTTAATTTAAAATATATTTAACATCTTCAAACATTAATGGTTTTTTTTTTCCCCAAAAAATTTACACGACCTTTATCTGCCCCCCCCCCCCCCCTCATTTCATCTCTTCCATGCTACGTACGCCATTTACCACTGAATTTCTATAAGGTACCGGATGTTATGCTTCGTGCGACTTCCTTTCCATCTACCGCCTCCTTATGACTACACCCAAAGTTTTCCTTTCAAACTTTGGTGCTTTGCTTTGCATTTAATTTGAATAACGTTTTCTTTTCTCCCTTATTCATTCTCTACTTTTATTCCCTCACCCTCTTCTCCCCTCTATATCTTCCTCTCTTATTCCCTCTTTTTATTCACTTCATCCCCCTCTTCTATCTCGTTTTCCTTACTTTTATTTTCCTCTTCTATCTTTTGTTCCCTCCTTTTATTTCCCTTATCCTCTTCCTCCACTTCTATATTTTTCTTATTCCTTCCTTTTATTCCCCTCATCCTCTTCCTCCCATCTTCCACCTTTTTTTTCTTATCTCTTCTTATATTCCCTTCATTCTCTTCCCCTCATCCACTTCCTCCCCTTTCTCTTATTCTCTATTACATTCATCCTCTTTTTCCTCTGTTCTATATTTCTCTCTTCCCTCCTTTTATTCCACCTCTACCTTATTTTCTTGCGGGAAACTTAACCTCATTGAGCTTGTGCCGAAAAGGGGATCCCTTATTTAACCTCCATTCTTTCTAAAGTTTTAAATCCATCCTTAACCGGATATGTTATCTATAACTCTCTCAGATCGCCAGTATGACTTTCTTAAGAAATGTTCTGTTTTCTCTTTTCTCTGACTCTTCGTTCTCTTCTCTTCGGTATTTCGGTAAATTTTTTGCTGTGGCGCAAGACATATCGAAAGCCTTCGATAGAGGCTGGCACAAAGTTTCGATTTCCAAACGTTCCTCTTTCGGTTTTTTTGTTCTCTGATTTTCTTTCAAGTCGTTTTATATCTGCTGTTGACGGCCATCATCCATCC
>SEYY01000223.1:106803-119303 GCA_009176605.1 Armadillidium nasatum
TTTTCTGCTCTGCGAAGTCAAAATAACGAAAAGGAATAATTCTTATGTTAAAGCTTTAAATAGTTTGAGTTAAGGTTTTTAAGTGATATGTTATAAATTGCTTTGTATATGTTTTAATTGTTTTAATTTATTTATAAATAAATCTTAAATCCTGACAGTTATGAGCAGAAATCAATTTTGCTTGTACTGATTTTTAAAACTTTGTTTTAATTTTGGAACTAACTATTTGATTTACATAAGTTTATCTGCTGCTGTTCCCCCCCCCCCCCCCCCCCCATCCTGCTTGAATGAATGTTTCCTCAATTTCCCATACCTTAAAGCTATAGTAACACAAGAGTCACCGTTCTCAATGGTGGGCAGTCCATGAGGCTCCGCCCACTTTTTCTGTCGTTAAACTTCGTATGAGATTCCAACGCGTGTAGATCATCTTCCTCAAAATTGTGTCGAATTCAAAAAAAAAAAAAAAAAAAAAGACGACTCATTTTTATTACCGACAAAAAAGTGTGACGTGAGCGCGTGCTGGTTTGCAGTATTTACCATTTGACTCGTTTATTTTCTACGTCGTATTTCACGTAGGCGGAGCTTAATGACTATATCCATACTGATTGTAGCTCGTGTGCTACAGATCTAAATTAGTTAAATAAATCGGAAGTCTACATTTCGTAACAAAATGTTTGAATCATTATTTGTTTTCTACTTCTTTTGTATGTCCTGTAACATCATCAAAAATTCTAGGATATAATAAAGTTTGATTTGAGTTTTTTTAAAAGGATCTTGTAGCTGTGAGGAAGATTTCTTCGAGTAGATAGGAAAAGAAATTGAGTCTTTGATTCATTGAAAGCAACCGGTATTTTCTCTGGTCCAATTTAAAGTACCAGAAAGATACGACGTCAGTTGCATTCGTTTGCATGATTTTATCATGCAGTGAATCTATAGAGCGGTTTTCGTTTCTGTTAGCAGACTAATGAACCCACACCACCTCACCCCACCCCACCTTCAAAGGAAGAAAGCATTTCTGTGCGTTTCATTCATTAAAAGAATTCGCCTAAAACAAAAACAAAAACAAATTTGTAACCAAATTGATAATACATCCATTACTTAATAAATAATAGCTTTAAGAAAATAAATTTGTATTTATTTTTAAGCAAATTTAATTAATTTAACTCTTTCTCTTCTTCCTTTCTTTTTTTTTTAAATGCCCCTCTTTGTTGAAAAGGGCTTTGCCCATTGAGTGATGATAATCTGAAAAAGAAAAAAAAAAAAAATATTCTGAAACCAACCTCGCTTGTTAACTAATTCTTAACGTGTTTCCCCTCCTACAGCGTATGGATTGGTACCCCGACGAGAACCAAATCGTGGATTGCTATAAGAAAGGAAGGTCGAACGATTCGTGTCAGAATTACATCCGAATTTTGACCAAGAAATCGGACAGTGAGTATCTCATTTGTGGCACGAACGCCTTCAGGCCGCTCTGCAGGGAATATAAATTTACGGTAAGTGACACACCTCCATTCCCCTTTAATATATATATATATATATATATATATATATATATATATATATATATATATATATATATATAATATATATATATATATATATATATATAATATATATATATATATATATATAAAAAAGTTTGCTGGGGAAAGGAAAAATCTATTTATTGGCCTTCATAATTTCAAACTACGAAAATATTCGAGTTAATTAAAATGCAGAACGGATTTTTTTTTTTCTTTTTTTTTCTTTTCATTTTTAAAAAATTTTTTAAAAAAAAAAAAAAAAAAAAAAAAAAAAAAAAAAAAAAAAATATATAAATAATATATATATATATATATATATATATATATATATATATATATATATATATATATATATATATATATATATATATATATATATATATATATATATATATAGTAAAGAGAGAGAGTTTGTGTGTGTGCGTGTGTGTGTGCGCGCGCACTTTAAGTAATATTTACGGTGTTAACAACTTTATATAATAATAATTATAAAAATAATAATAATAATAATAATAATAATAATAATAATAATAATAATAATAATAATGTGAAGAAGGGAAATGAGAGACTGTCGCATAGTGTCGGAAGGACATCTTTAATTTTATTTTATTTTATTTTAATATTTTTTTTTATCCTTTCTTGGTAGAAGGAAGTGAAATTGTTGGAGAGGAAGTGAGTTCCAAATTGTTTTCTAAGTTGATTTTCCATTGCTCTATTTTTTCTTTCAATTCTTCGCGCTTTTCGTTTCTCTTTCTCACGCTTTCGTTGTGCCAAGTAAATATACTGAAGTGTTGTTTTGGACTTCAAAATGTGGAATATAGTCTTGCTGTATTTATTGAATATTTACTCGTTTTTTTTTTTTTTAAGGAATTGTAGTACAATTTTTTTATTAGTATTATTTTTATTATTAATATTGTAGTTCATGCTTATTTTGTATTAATTTCTTGTATCAAATTTACATTTTAAATAGTAAGCTTTTAATTCGGCATTGTACGTGATTTATTTAGTTAACATATATTATTTCTCTTCAAAAATATTGAAGTACGGGTAATGATAAAGCATTTCATAAAGACATATTACGGGTCACACCCGCCCGTAGTATTCTTGCCAATCTCGTGTCTCCCTTGCGTCTGTTATTATTCATATTGTGAATGAGAATCAAAACGGTCTATATATTAATGCAGTCCTATTCTTTATTTATTCAGATATTTATTATTATTATGTAATAGGATTGATTTACCAAGAATGAGTTTAATTTATCATTCATTATTGTACATAACTTATGCATAGGTCTGAATAATTTTGTTATAAGAAAGGAAAATTTTAGATAAATGCTCATGCATTATATCTCGTTAGGATCTGTTGTGTATCGAAGATTCCTGTAAAGAGTGATTGGAAGTTCCTAAATGAGGGGGAGTGGGGGCAAACAGGTATTCGAAGTCAGAGTAGGGCATTTTAATGTTCCGGAGTTTGCAAAATATTTTCCTGCTACGGAAGCTAAAACCTCCTTTATTATCAACTTGGAATGTTTATATATCAAACAGCTTGATAGAGAGAAAATTTGCAACGCTTTATATTATCTCTACACACTGCATTCGTAATCTTTGACTGAATATCCTCAGTAAGACTGATAGGAAAGAATAAAATAGAAATAATTGAAAAAGGAGGATCGAGCGTTATTTCTCTTTTTCCCCCCTTCCGGTGAAACTCTATCTCCCTTCCCCCACTTTTTATTTTTATTTTTATTTTAAACCTTCTGTGATAATTCGACACATGGGTCAATATTATTGAATAGTAAAAGATTATTTCGCGAATGTATTTTGCTTTATCATTATTTGATATTTTAACGAGAGAATGAATTTTAATTAGTTGGGTTAGGTTTAGATTGGCAGAAAGGTAGATTGAAGTTTGTAATTAATTAATATTGAAAAAGTTAGATGCGGAAAATATGTGTTTAAAATAGCGAGGGAAATTAATATTTAAAGACTCGCTAAGTCACTGTATTTAATCATAAAATAAAATGTCATTTGTAATGATTAAAAGAATAATTTCCGTTTTTCTCCTTTATATTGTTGTATTAAAATCTTTATATATATATATATATATATATATATATATATATATATATATATATATATATATATATATATATATATATATATATATATATATATATATATATATATATATATATATATATATATATATATATATATATATTATTATCATTATCACTGTCTTCTACACAACTACAGGGTGGTTTCAGTTAAAGGTCCGGAATGCACAAGTAATTGTGATCTACCGGTTGACCATGTAATTATATTGTTCCATGTTCACCGGTTTGCAACCCCTAAAGGAAAGTCCCAGTCCCAGTCCCAGTACCACGTACAATATTTCTTCAGGTGACCCTGAATTTCGTCAAATTATTTCCTTAATCCATATTCATACTTTTTCATATTAATAGATGGGTTCTTTACATCATCAAACCATCTCCATTTTGATTTGTCACTTCTTGTATTTCCTTTCACTTCAGAGATGAAAGGCACCGTAGTCAATTTCTTTTCATTCATTAAAAGTAAGTGTCCATACCATCTCCGTACTCTTTCATTTGCTCTTTCCACAAGGCAATTTATCATTACATTTTTAATTCTATATATTTTATTTATCCCACATATAACCCGTTAGCCTCTAATTTTCTGAACCTCAAGCTTTGTTTTTCATCTTCGAATTTCATAACCGTGTGGCTTATTCATGCAGAGCATTTGGAACAAAAATTCTGTCAAGCGATTTCATTTTTACAATCTTGATAAATTTCCCATTTTCCATATCTTTTACCGCTCTGAACTCCTTTGACCTCCGTAACTGTACCATCGGTCTCTTTCTTCTCTCCTGAAACCCCAATATCCATCCCAAAGTACCTAAAGACTTGCTTCCGCTAGACTTACACCATCTATCTTTGTGTTTCCAAACTCACATTGATCTTCTTTGGGCTTTGACTAATTTTCTTGAATTTACTTATAGCAGAATTAATTTTAAGTTCTTTTCTTTGGCAGTCTCATTCAAACTCAGACACACCAAATCAAGTAGTTTTTCTTTTGGGTCAAACACCAACACAGTATTGTCAGAAAATTGTAAAACGCGAATTCCCTTCATATTCATACTGATCAGCTCCTCTCCCACTTCGATCCATTTCTCTAACTATAATATCCATAAAGATATTAATAAGCATTTAGACATAGCACAACCCTGTCTCAGACATACGCCTACTTTGAACAACTCTCCTTCCCTTCTCTTAATCCTAACTCATATTCTACTGTTTCTGTAAAATGCTTTATTCGCATTTAACATTTTTCCATTTACTCCATAACCTTCCAAAGGTTCTATTCTCAACAACTTCCATTTTTGAACACTTCTATTTGCCTTTTCCAAATCCAGGAATCCTATTAAAACGTCTTATTTTTTCTTTTCGGAATATTTCTCTGCCATTATTTTCAAGGTAAACACCTGATCCACACATCCTCAGCCATCCCTATAATCTCATTATTCTTCCCCAATCAGTTATCTGTTATATTCTCAACTTTTTTTTTTAACAGTCTTCGATATACTTTCCAAATACACAATAATTTATTCCTCTTCAATTAGAGCACCCTTTACGTCACCCTTACCCTTATAAATTGGAACAAGAAAGGAATCTTGCCAATCTTGTGGTATCTCACCCCTTTTCAAGGACACATTGAATAATCCTATTAGTCATTCCAAGACACAATTTCCCCCTTTTTTTTAAAACCAATATCATTGAACTTTTATGGTATCAATGCTCGAAGATTTCCCTTTCTTCGTTTTCTTCAAAGCATCATTCACTATTTGATCTTTTGTTATATGTTGTACATTTTCTCTGTTAATTTCCTCTACCCTTATATTTTTAATCTAACTTTTTGTCTTCTTCTTCCTCTTTTACTCTTCCAGCATTTAGTAATTCCTCAAAATGTTTTCCGCATCTTTCTTCGACTTCGTATTATCTTAAACTACATCCTATGGAAAGTTTTTTATACTACTTACAACCACAACCACCTCCCTCTTAATTGGAACTTTATTGATCTACATCCAGAATAGTTTACTTCTACATAATAATTTGTAACTATCTTTAAATTCCATCTTTCGTTCGCCCTTTTTCTTGCAGCATTCACTTGTTAACATTTTATATTTCTCCCATATTACTTGACTATTAATAACTGAATATCTTGCGCAAACCTTTTTTTTTTTTTCATTTAATAATAACAGTCAATTCTTCACTAAACTATTGCACATTTTCTTTTACTTTATCCACCAATCTTTTAAACATGGTAAACTTCTCTTGCAATCACAACTATTATTTTCTTAATACTTACACACCTCTTGTACTTCTTCTATTTCTCTTTAAGTCAGTATTTCCCAGTTTTCTGATGATAACGTTTCGGATTCTGTTGAAAAGTCTTCATTTTCTAATTTCTCAACTTTTGTAACTTCTACACTCCTAGTTCTCAATCTTTTCTTCCACCTTCCATTTCACCTTTATCTTTCCTACTACCAAATAGACAAGATGTACCTTCTACTATTCCACTTAAAACATTCACGTCCAGTAGTCAATCTTTCTACATATGTTTTATACACGCTTAGTCAGGCAGTTCACGATCATCATTCACTCCACTGACTTACTTTAGGTTTGTTTATACTTTTATTGAACCATGGGTTTCTTGTTATCTCTCTAGCATCACTTAATTCCAACAACTTTTCTACATTTTAATTTTTACCTTCAACTCTGCGATTTAAACCAAATAACCAAAAAACCCTTTATCATTCCATTTAACACTAACTAAACATTCGTTTAATCCTTTTCAAAACCACCTCTCTTACTTCTTATGCATGATCGTTTAATGAAGTATGTTCAGTTACAAATATCCAATTGTATCTTTAGCTTTATAAATTTACACATTCACACATTCTCACCATTTATTTTTCATAATTATTATCACTAAACCTTCTTTAACTCTGGCTTTGTCATAACTCTCCCAGGAAAGTAGTCCCGTGTATCTTCCAAACCATTCTTTTCAACTGTTTAGCTTAGTCTCATTAGAAGCACACAAAAATATTTAATACTCTCATTTTTCAAACCTGTTCTACCTTTTCCCTTTTTCCATCATTACTTCCATCTTTAAAATTTAAAGAAACAATTTTAAATATTCCAATTCTTATTATTTCCCCCTTCGTGTATTGTGTGTACTCTCTCTGCTGTTTCTTAGTACTTTTTGATGTGTGTGTGTATAAGTGAGTGAACTAGGACTCATCCCATATATATATATATATAATATATATATATATATATATATATATATATATATATTATATATATATATATATATATATATATATATATATATTTATGTCTCCTCCGGTGGGCAAAGGCCAGGAGGCCTACCAAATTCCACCGGAGTTGGGAAAGGTCTATAATCATGGTCGATGGTGGCCGACGTGTCCAGACACACGGCGTTTGAAAGTATGCAAGTCAAAGGAAGTTGGGAAAACAGATGAAGGGAGTGTGTTCCAGACTTTACCAGTAGAGTATATGTAAGACTGAGCATAGCGGTTAAGTCTGGGGTCGGAGAGTTGGACAGAGAAAGGATGAGAATGTGTACAAAGGCGTGTCGCACGAGCTCTTCTCAATGGAGGAGGTATGCAACGAGAGAGTTCAGAAGAGCAGTGTCTGTTGTAATAGCGATAGTAAAGAGAGAGTGACGCAACAATTCGACGGGCAGAAAGAGATTGAAGAGAGTTAGTAAGAGTAGGAGAGTTGATGAGACGAAATGCCCTTGACTCCACCTTTTCTAAGAGAGCTGTATGTGTGGAACCACCCCAGATGTGCGAAGCATACTCCATACAGGGACGAACAACACCCCTATACAGAGCAAGCAACTGGGGTGGCGTGAAGTAATTCTGAAGGCGCCTCAGAACACCCAACCTCTTAGAAGCTTGTTTAGAAAGAGAAGTAATGTGATCTTTCCAAGAAAGATCACGAGAAAAAGAAACACCAAGAATATTAAGGACAGATGAAGGCTTGAGTTGTGTGTTTTCGAAGAAGATATCATAGTTGTGTGGAAGATTGTGTCGAGTGGAGAGATGGAGGAACTGAGTTTTTGAGGCATTGAAAACAACCATGTTTTCTCTGCCCCAATTTGAAATACGAGAAAGATCAGAGGTTAGTTGTTCCAAGGCTACCCTTCTCGAGTCTATCAACTGCTGTTGGGTGGGACGTTTTTCAAAATGGAAGAAATAATGAAGGGTGGAGTCATCAGCATAGGAGTGGATAGGAGATGAGGTGATGGAGAGAAGGTCATTAATGAAGAGTAGAAAAAGTGTTGGTGATAGTACAGAACCCTGAGGAACACCACTATTAATAGATTTAAAGGATGAACGGTGGCCGTCTACAACAGTTGCTATAGAACGACCGGAAAGGAAATTAGCGAGAAGATCAGAGAGAGAAGGATAGATACCGAAAGAGGAAGTTTAGAAATCAAAGCTTTGTGCCAGACTCTATCGAAGGCTTTCGATATGTCCAGCGCGACAGCAAAAGATTCACCGAAATGCCGAATAGCGGAGGACCAAGATTCAGAGAGAAGGGAAAGAAGATCACCTGTAGAGCGTTTCTTACGAAAGCCATACTGGCGATCAGAGATAAGATTAGAAGAATTGAGATGCTTCCAAATCTTCCTGTTAAGGATAGATTCGAAAACTTTAGAGAGAGAACGGAGGTCAAAGAAATAGGACGGTAGTTGGAGGGTTGAGAGGGGTCCCCCTTCTTCGGCACAGGTTGAATGAGCGCACGTTTCCAGCAAGAAGGAAAGGTTGAAGTAGATAGACAAAGACGAAATAGTTTACCGAGGCAGGGTGCAAGCTCGGAAGCACAAGTTTTGAGAACCACAGGAGGAATACCATCAGGACCGTACGCCTTCTTAGTATTAAGCTCAGAGAGAGCAGAAATGACATCTTTAGAAGAAATTCTAATTTTAGGCATAATTGAGTTAGAGGGGGTTGAAGGAGGAGGAATAGCTCCGGAATCGTCTAAGGTTGAATTAGAGGCAAAAGTTTGAGCAAAGAGTTCAGCTTTAGAAGAAGGTAAAACAGCAGTTGTGCCGTCGGAAGATATTAAAGAGGGAAAGAGGAAGAAGCAAAGTTAGAGTTGACATTTTTTGCAAAATGCCAGAAAGAACGTGAAGAAGAGGAACCAGAAAGATTATTGCATTTTTTACGGAGAAAGGAGTTTTTAGTGTTACGAAGGATAGATTTTGCACGATTCCGGGATGAAATATAAATAGCGTGAGTTTCAGGAGTTTGAAGACGACGGTAATCCCTGAAGGCAGCATCCCTGCGGCGGATAGCACGAGAACAAGCAGAGTTAAACCAAGGTTTATTAGGTTTAGTAGAAGGGAAAGAATATGGAATGTATGCCTCCATGCCAGAGAGAATCACCTCGGTAGTGCGTTCTGCACACTCCGAGGGACCCCTCCCACGGAAGCAATAATCATTCCACGGGAAATCAAAGAAGTACGACCGCAAGTCCGACCAGCTTGCGGCACCGAAGTGCCACAAGCGTTTCCTTTCCGTAGAAGGGGGTCTTTCCTGCGGAAGACTTGAAGAGATAGGAGAGGATACAGAGATAAGAAAGATGATCGGAGGAACCCAGAGGAGGAAAGAGTTTAACAGTATAAGGAGAAGGATTAGAAGTTAGGAAAAGGTCTAGAACGTTGGGTTCATCTCCAAGACGATCAGGGATACGAGTAGGGAGCTGCACCAACTGCTCAAGGTCGTTTTGGATAGCGAAAAGGAAGGCACGTTCACCAGCTGTATCATGAGAACTAGAAGAAAGCCATTGGCGGTGGTGAACATTGAAATCACCTAATATGATGATTTCAGAGAAAGGAGAAGAAGAGAGAATGTGCTCTATTTTGGAGTTTAAATAGTCGAAGAATTTAGCATAGTCAGTAGAATTAGGAGATAAATAAACTGAACAAATGAATTTAGTCGTAGAGTGGCAAGAGAGCCTAAGCCATAAGGTGGAAAATTCGGAAGACTCCAAATTAGAGACACGAGAACAAACGACATCGTTGCGCACATATGCACAACAACCGCCTTTGGCTGAAAATTGAGGATAGAGACAGTAGGAGGAAACAGAATAGGGTTTGCTATCAGAACGCTCAAACATCTGAGTTTCGGTCAAGAATAAGAGGTGAGGTCTAGAAGAAGAGAGGTGATGTTCAACAAAGTGGAAATTAGAGTGCAGACCGCGAATGTTGCAGAAATTAATGAAAAAAATAGACCGTGCATCAGGACAAGCCGGCGGCCGAGTCCTGGTGGCATATATATATATATATATATATATATATATATATATATATATATATATATATATATATATATATATATATATATATATATATATATATATATATATATATATATATATATATATATATATATATATATATATATATATATATATATATATATATATATATATATATATATATATATATATATATATATATATATATATATATATATATATATATATATATATATATATATATATATATATATATATATATATATATATAATGGCTTGAGCGTGCGTGTTTGATTTGGTGGGGAATGTAGCTTTTGGCTACATTGACTGAATAAAGTAAATAGGAACGTCTTAATATATATATATATAAATGTGTGTGAAGGATGCGATGAATATCGAATCCCGAATTTAATGATGGAATGTCTTCTACTTCGACGACGTCGTCGGCGTCATTTAATGTATGCAGACACTCAATGAAGGAAGCAATATCGGAGTGAGAGGAGCAAGTTTCGAGAAAGGAGATTGAGTGGAGAGGAGGAGGAGGAGGAGAAGAAGAGGGTCGGCATTTAAATATCCCTGATTAGATTTCCTCCCTCCTCCCCCTCCCCCCCTCCCTCCGATCCAAAAGGATTACTGCTATAATAGGCGCTTTAGATAGAGTTATTTTAATATGGAATGACGTAGGCGGCACGATTGAGATCGATCAGGAGAGGAAGATCTCGGTGATTTGCCAAGTCAAAGGAGGTACTTCAAGTAAATGTCGATTTCGCACAAGTGTATTTAACAACAACAACAACAACAACCAAAAAAAAAAAAAAAAAAAAAAAAAAAATTTATTTATTTATTTATTTATTTATTATTATTATTATTATTATTATTATTTATTATTGTGTAGGGGTATATTTTGTTCTTAGTTTTTTTAAATAATTACTAAGAGCCGGGAAAAAAAAACAGTTCCTTAACTGCCAGCTTTACATCCTTTTAAATTATTATTATTATTATTATTATTATTATTTGTTTGATTGTTTGTTCAGATAGCAAAAATGGTATTTTATCTATTTGTTCATAAACTTCTTAATCAAAATATATGAAAATTAATTGATACATATTCGAGTACGATTTTAATCTTGAGCTGCGGATGACTAAAATAAAATTTTAAGTTCTATTTTTTTTCGAATAATAAATAAAAAAATAATAATAATAATAGTTAATAATAATTTAAACTTCATATAGTTATTAATTAAGCAATATTTTTTTTTTGTAGAATGGAAATGATCAATTCACCTCCTGTGAACTCGTGGTTTAACGGTAGAATGACTGACTCGTGTATTTTGAAATCGTTGGTTCGATTCCTCAGCGGGATTCTAGGGGGAAGAAACTTCCTACAAAATTTCCCCCCCCTTCCCCCCATTATCTCTAATAGTGCAACGTTCGTGAGTTGCAAACATATATATATATATATATATATATATATATATATATATATATATATATATATATATATATATATATATATATATATATATATATATATATATATATATATATATATATATATATATATATATAAATAAAATAAATAATAAATAAATAAATAAATAAATATATATATATATATATATATATATATATATATATATATATATATATATATATATATATATATATATATATATATATATATATATATATATTATATATATATATATATATATATATATATATATATATATATATATATTTATTTATTTATTTATTTATTTATTTATTTCGCCATCACCCTTCCCACTTTCGTGGGGTGGTGCCCGCCATAATTCCCTTACAAACATACCCATTCTTATCTTTCAACCCCTTTCACCACCGCCCTCCATCTCACTCTGTCCTCCGCAAGTCTTCTACCCTCTTCTAAACTCAAATTCCTTCCACCCAAAATCTCTCTAACTCCATCCATCCATCTCCACTTTGGCCTTCCCCTCCCCCTACCACCTTCCACCTCGGATCTAAGTACCTTGCCCACCATTCTGTCCTCATTCATTCTACACATATGTCCAAACCATTTTAGCACACCTTCCTCTGCTCTAGCAATTAAACCCCTCTTCCATTTACACATCTCTCTCTTATTCTGTTCATTTCTAATCCTATCCATCCTTCTTAATTTACATATCGCTCTCAAACCTTTCATCTCAAAGACATTCAAACTTTTCTTCGCTCTAGCACTTAACATCCATGTTTCACATCCATACATTACAGAAGGTAAGCACATACATTCAAACATTCTTATCTTTATTTCTTTTGAAATTTTTCCTTTCTTCCATACTTCTCTTAGACCCCCCAACACTTTCATTCCCTCTACCACTCTATTCTTTATTTCTTTTTCCGTCCCACCCTTACCTTCCACCAACATTCCTAGATATTTGAATTCATTCACCTCCTCAAGTTTCCTTCCCCCCACTTCTACACCCCCCCAATCCTCCCTCCACATCTCTTCATCCCCACCTCCAATCCTCATAACTTTACTCTTCCCTGGATTGACTTTCAATCTCATATTTACACATTTCCTCTCAAACTCTCTCACAAGTGTTCTCAACTTTTCTTCAGAA
>SEYY01000223.1:131803-134303 GCA_009176605.1 Armadillidium nasatum
CTCTCAATTTTTTTTCTAATTTTCTTTTACCCTCTCTCTCTCTCTCTCTATTTTCGCTTGCGCTCTTTTCTTTCTCGCTCCCTCTCTCAAATGCACACTCAGTCGCACTGCCTCCTACTTTCCTCATTTTGCCTTATATATATATATATATATATATATATATATATATATATATATATATATATATATATATATATATATTCATCCAGCTATAACCTTATCATTAAATAACCTTAATTTTACTCCCTAATACACCCGTTTCATCCATTCATATTTTTAAAAATTTTACAACCAAGTAATTACAAACTACAATCTGTTTGACAAAATCTCAATTTGCTTATTTGTTAATTTGTACTCACCTTGTTCACAATAGTTTAGTGTGCTTAATTTATAGTTAATATTTATTTTTATTTATTTTTATTTTTAGTTCAATTATTGATAAATATTCTTGGTGTTATTAATTTGTTAAATTGTGTTTATAATTATCTCTTACATTTATACTGATTGTTACATATTTTATTTCATTTACAGATGATATTGATAATGGGTTTAGATAACCCGAAACGTCTATCATATGAACTGTCATTTATTTATTTCATATTGCCTTTAGCATCTATTATTAAAGCTTAATAAAATGATATCTTTTCCTGCATTGCTAGCAACATTATTTATTATTTATTTAATTATATATATATATATATATATATATATATATATATATATATATATATATATATATATATATATATATATATATATATATATATATATATATATATATATATATATATAGTTAGATAGTTCGTGTATTATTTGAGATTCAGAATTTATTTTTCGCTATTTGTTTTCTTTTAATATGTATTTTTGAGAAGCTTTTCACTTTTTATAATTTTAATCTTCTTTCTAATTTTCTTTTTGAAGACAATTTTCATTGATGAAGAAAATAATAATAATAATAATAATAATAATAATAATAATAATAATAATAATAATAATAATAATGGATTATGTTGGATGAGTTTTTGACATATAAACCTGATATTGAAAAGCGTATGTGATATATAGAATCGTCTTTTGTGCGGTGAGAGTCATTTTCGATTCTTAAAAGGAAAATTCTAGAAGCGTTTCCCCTTCATCTTTTAAAGGGCAAAAAAAAAAAAAAAATACTTTGGGATGCAAAATTTATCATTATTATTATTTTCATAAATATGGGATCGAACTGGTGTCCTCAAGGACGTGTCAGCTACTCTTCCTTTATGCCAACGTGGATGTCTTAAATATATGTTGTGTCAGAAAATTATCACTGCAACATTTATAATAATAGTGCTGTTGGTTGATATTATAATTTAAACGATAATATTTGCCCTACAATATATATATATATATATATATATATATATATATATATATATATATATATATATATATATATATATATATATATATATATATATATATATATATATATATATATATATATATATATATATATATATATATACACACATATACATATATATATAATATATATATATATATATATATATATATATATATATATATATATATATATATATATATATATATATATATATATATATATATATTATTATATTATGTCTCCTCTGGTGGGCAAAGGCCAGAGGCCTACCATTGTTCCACCAGAGTTGGGAGGAAAGTCGGAAACAATGGTCAAATTAAAGGCCGACATGACCTGATACACGGCGTTTAAAGGTGTGCTATAAGTCATAGGTAAGTTGGGAAAATAGATGAAGGAAGTGTGTTCCAGACTTTACCAGTAGAGTAAATGTAAGATTGAGCATAGAGGTTAAGTCTGGGGTCAGAGAGTTGGACAGAGAAAGGATGAGACTGTGTAGAAAGACGAGTCGCACGAGCCCTTCTTAATGGAGGAGGTATGCGACGAGAGAGTTCAGAAGAGCAGTGTCCATTGTAATAGCGATAGTAGAGAGAGAGTGACGCAACATTTCGACGGGCAGAAAGAGATTGGAGAGAATTAGTGAGAGCAGGAGAATTGATAAGGCGAAAAGCTCTAGACTTCACCTTTTCCAGGAGAGCTGTGTGTGTGGAACCACCCCAGATGTGTGACGCATACTCCATACAGGGGCGAACAACACCCCTATACAGAGCAAGCAACTGGGGTGGTGTGAAGAAATACTGAAGGCGCCTCAGAACACCCAACCTCTTAGAAGCTTGTTTAGAAAGAGAGGTAATGTGATCTTTCCAAGAAAGATCACGAGAAAAAGAAACACCTAGAATATTGAGGAGAGATGAAGGTTTGAGTTGCGTGTTTTCGAAGAAGATATCGTAGTTGTGTGGAAGATTGTGTCGAGTAGAGAGATGGAGGAATTGAGTTTTTGAGGCATTGAAAACGACCATGTTTTCTTTGCCCCAATTGGAAATGAGAGATAGATCAGAGGTTAGTTGCTCCAAGGCCACCCTCCTTGCCTCTATTAACTGTTGCTGGGAGGGGCGTCTTTCA
>SEYY01000223.1:146803-179303 GCA_009176605.1 Armadillidium nasatum
TTATTATTATTTAGTCATTTATCAAACCGATGTTGCTCAATTATGTAAATATTTTATGTGCATATGTGATGCAGTTTCCATTGGACCAAAATATATATATATATATATATATATATATATATATATAATATATATATATATATATATATATATATATAATATATATATATATATATATATATTATATATATATATATATATATATATATATATATATATATATTATTATTATTATTATTATTATTATTACGCAGAAGCGACTACAGATCCCATAGAAGGCCGATACGGCGGACACGCTACGACGCTCCTTTATGGCGTTTTCACGACTCCGGAAAACTCTATTCCTGGCTCGGCCATTTGCGCTTTTACCTTCCAGGACATCATGGACACGTTCGAAGGACCCTTCAAAGGAAAGGAGTCAGTGAACGCTAATTGGCTACCTGTGAAGGTAACAAAGGTAGGAGGCGGCCACCGAAAGTGCTTTACTGCTCTGATGCTCAGTAAAGCCTCGCGGGTTGCTTGCTCTTGATTTTTCATTCATCCCATCATTTGGGTTAAGAGGAAACCCATTCCATCTCTCCTCCCTTCATCGGACAAAAAATTAATGGAATGTCATCATTCTAAAAGTGGGCTGCTTTTTCATCATTTACATCGAGTATCATTATCATTGACAATTTTTGGGCTTTTTTTACAACTTTATTTTCTTTTTTTACTAAGTTTTCTCTTTATCTTTTTTGCGATTATTGTTATTATTATTATTATTATTAGTAGTAGTAGTAGTAATCTGTTCTGATCTTCGATACAAACGATGATTACTTGTACCTTAAGTTATTCTTCTGCTAAGGAGCAAAATAAATTAATAAATAAATAATAATTAAAAAAGAATTTTATTTTTTAAAGTATCAGAATATAAAACTTGTGTTCCCTTTAGTTACTGGAATTTTTTTTTTTTTTTTAAATCATCATCTGCTTGTCATTTTCATTTTCAAACTCCAATTACGGTGATTAGAATTTTCCTTCGTCTATTTCCTCCTACAGACGATTATTTTTATTTAAGTTTTGCATCTCTATTTTGCATTCTTTTCATTAAAGGGTATTTGGCCTATATATTTAATAAAGGTAATGACTCCCACGGTCCATCAGCTTTATCCTCTCATTTCCCCCCCCCCTTCTTTTTCTTTACATTCCAAAATGGTTTCTTCATGGTCCCCAGCATCAGACTCTGTAGGACCTTGTTCTTTCATAAGAGGTGGTTGGGTTGTTTTTTATTTTAAGTTTTGCAATTTATTTTATATCTTAAGATTGTGTTTAATTCAATTAAAATAGGTACATTTAGTACTTTACCATATATATATATATATATATATATATATATATATATATATATATATATATATATATATATATATATATATATATATATATATATATATATATATATATATATATATATATATAGTATATTTATATATATATATATATATATATATATATATATATATATAGTTTTTTTAATGTATCACAAAAATTTATTAGTTACTTTAAAAAGATTCTTTGGCTTTTAACCGCATGACATTGTGTTAAAATTTTTAAAAATTAATCCTTAAGTCATTTTATTATGGTTACCAGGTACCCGAACCACGACCGGGACAGTGCGTTAAAGACTCTACCACACTCCCAGACGTTACACTAAACTTTATTAAAACCCACCCTCTGATGGATGAAGCTGTTCCAGCATTCTTTGGACAACCAGTATTGATGAGGACTAGTTACCAGTAAGTGCAATTGTTATCTTAATTGAAGTGGTTGCGATAGATAGGGAAGGGGGAACTTATTATTCTATATTTGGTGTCATATATATAATATATATATATATATATATATATATATATATATATATATATATATATATATATATATATATATATATATATATATATATATATATATATATATATATATATATATATATATATATATATATATATATATATATATATATGAGAGATTAAAAATGAAAAATATCTAGTATTTATTAATTGGGGCTTATTAAATAATAGTTTTATATTTGAATTAAAAAAAAAAAGCAATTTGAAACAGATTTCAATTTCAGTCAACAACATACAGACAAAAAAAAAAAAAAAAAAAAAAAAAAAAAATATATATATATATATATATATATATATATATATATATATATATATATATTATATATATATATATATATATATATATATATATATATATATATTATATATATATATATATAATAATTTAAAATTTTGTTACTTGTTATTTCCTATGAAAATAAGTTTTTAATTGAAGTATTTGTTTTAATTACAGTTCGAGTGGAAGGTTCACATCCATCACAGTCGATCCACAAGTACGAACTTCGGATGGAAAAAACTTTGATATTCTTTACATTGGAACAGGTTAGTTATTCTTTTAATTAAATAAAGTAAGCTGTAAAAAAAATTATTTTTATTGCTGAAATCAAATAGTTACCTTAGTAAAATTTATAATGAATTATTTATTCTTTATATTTAAAAATTTCTGTAAATTTGTTTGTGTAATGCGTTTTCAAGTTTAATATTTATAAAATGACTTAAAATATTCTTAGCATAAAAGCAATATATTTGTTTTTATTTTGTGCCGATCAAGTTGTTTTCTTAGAAAGCTGTAGATATGAATGATATAAAGTTTTTAAAACCAGCAATAGTTGTTACAACTTAATATCTTCCTGAATCTCCAAACGAAAACTATTCTACTGTCTAGTTTACTAGTGGACAAGATTTTTTTTTTTTTTTTTTTTCCCAGAGAGGACGAAATTTTAATACCCATTTTGACTCATGGTCATGCCCTTTGAATTTTTGAAAGGGTGAATCTCATAGGGGTGGGGGGTGAAATTTAAGAAAAATAAAAGCATAAAGTTAAACGTAATGCTACACTTCTTAGAATTTATATTTAACATTATAAAAAAAAAATTAGTGAGGAAAAATTAGTGAGGAGGAAAGGTTCCACTTTTGCAGTTTTAACAAATGTAAATTCACTCGATACAACAGTATATCAAAAACTTTAGAAATCTTTAGTAAAAGCAAAATTTTCGTGCATAATTTACTTGTAAGTTTTAGGGAGGAAAATGTGAAGGTAGAGTTGACATTTCAATAAAATTTCTTGTATTTCATATGACGAAGTAAGTTTTATTTCGGAGCTCGTTTCTGGAATGAAATATAAGCAGTTTAGTTTTAAGACGACGGCAATTCTTGAAATTATCGCCCCTGTCGTGAATTGAATGAGAAGAGGATCAAGCCATTGGTATGGGCTGTGAATTATCCTAAGATCTCCTCCTGCCAAAACAATCGTTCCGAGGAAGTCAAAAGAACCACCCAGCTTTTATTACCGTCTAGCAGCCCCAAATAAAATCTTCTTTCTTAAGGTATTGTTTCTTATTTAGTTAGAAAAAGGTGGTTGAAATAATCCCACTTTAGTAAGACGGAAAAGTTCATCTCGAAAACGAAAATGAATACAAGTAGAGATTTGCACAAATTGCTCTTAATTTGTTATTGGTATAACAATAGTAGACGAGTTCACCAGTTGTATGTTTAGAACTAGAGGAAAACCATTAAGTTGTCGAGAATTGAAATCTCTCAGAATAATGAATTCAGACAAGGGAGGAAACTAGAAGTTTTTTTTTTAAGAGTTTAAATAGTCTTAGAATTTAGGATAAATACTAGGGTTAGGAGGTACATAAAAGGCAAATATAAATTTAGTCGCAGATGACAAAAGAGCAGAAAACATAGGGTAAAAAACTTTGAACCTCAAACTCGTAACACAAGAAGAGACAATTTATCTTGATACACACAACATTGAATATCTTAAAACTGAAACTTGCATTCAAGAAGAAAACTTGCTAAATTTTCTTCCTTAGAAATTTACAGGATTTAGCTTGAATGACATTTTTTTTTATCATAAAATGGTTACTATATATATATATATATATATATATATATATATATATATATATATATATATATATATATATATATATATATATATATATATATATATATATATATATATATATATATATATATATATATATATATATATATATATATATATATATATACCTTATTATTGTTAATATTTTAATTTTTCACATTTTAATTAAATTTTTATATAAAAAGTATTTAGAACTTAGAATGTTGTCTGAAATCCATAAATGTGTTTGTTTCAGATGATGGTAAAGTGATTAAGGCAATAAATACAAAATCTGCCGATTCCTACGAAGAAGTAGAGCCTTTAATTATAGAAGAAATTGTTGTTTTTCCTTCTGCTGTAGTTATTTCATCTCTTCGTATTGTGGTTTCTCAGCAGAGGAAGAAGCTTGTTGTTGTATCATCTAGCAGTTTAGTTTCTATTTCATTGCATCGTTGTGGAACAAAGAAAATAACAACATGCAGGTATATAATTTCCTTCGAAAATGATTTTTCTTATGAAGATATTTTATTAATTTTTTAATAAAACGAGTGAGCCACGGTATAAATCATAGATTTTGACAGTTAATTAGAGAACGTATTAGAAATGCTAATTTGTTTTGCAGTGAGTGTGTTGGTCTTCAAGATCCATATTGCGGATGGGATAAATTCAATAGAAAGTGTCGTGTAAATGTTGTCGGTAAAGAGCTGATACAAAGTGTCGTAAATGGTATTCACCCGAATTGCAGCAAAGAAAAGCCATCTCACTCGCCTTCTGTAGACAGAGATTCCAGTAAAGCAAAGAATGGATTAGGTGGAGCAGATTTGCATCACCCTTCGCATGATCAACCAGAATTGGGTAAGGAAAGAGGGAATAGAATTTTTTATCAATATTATTTCAATTTCCTTAGAAGAGAAGCATTTATTTTTATTGGACTTCACCTTTACTGAGATTTTTTTTTTGTCTCAAATCTACCACAAGAAAGAAAAAAAATGAATTATTAAAAAAAGTTTAATTTGTTAACGTTGTTTTACAATTTTAATGTAAATTAAAGCAGATTGTACACACTCGTTTACTTACATCAGCGCATATGAGTGTTGCAATCTTAGTCCTAAACCTATTTGTTTTGAAATCGTATTTTATGATCCACTGACATTAGTTTTATAAATTAACTATTTTTCATTTACTTATTTTTATGATTTATAATTCTATAAATTCTAATTTCCCAATAACTTATAACTCATCTTATGTTTATGAGGATTTTTTTTTTTACTTATTTGTTTATATATATTTGTTATACTACTGATTATTAAAAATTTAAGCAAGAAACTAATGAGAGAATATTAATAATAATCTTTTCTTAAGTCAAATTTTATAGGAGAGGATATAGCGTCATCCAAAGTGATGAGATTACCTTCCATTTTGCGTATGGAGTGTTAGGGAACACCTTTTTTTTCACGCTGATGCCCAATGGTGTAAAGGAGTTGGCACTCCTATATTCGCACACCACAAAGATTTAAATATTATGCTTTTATTTATGACTAGAATTGGAATACCCTCGGAGAAGCTAACAGAGATTGCTTCCAAAGATGGACTTTAGCCACCTCTCCACCAATCACCACTTGTAGTTTTCAGCCTCTTGTGATAAAATTAGTTCTATCAAGGAATTATTCATCAATTTCTGGAACATTGACACTCTTTACTCTTCATTTCCACCGGTATTGTGGCATAACGGTAGAGTGATTGACTTACGTGCTTCAAGGTGCTAATACGATCTCATGAAGACCCTAGGAAGAACTTTCTTGAAAGATTTAAAAAAAAAAGATACTTCTCTAATTTCCAATTTGTTTGAGCATTTCTCTTCTTGTAGACCTGAACTTTAACTTGATTGCTTGAGCTCTTCAACATTAAACCCTACTCTGTTCCTTCTTACTGTCTCTACACTCAATTTTTAGCCAAAGGTGGGTGTTGAGCATTTGTCCTCAATGATGGTGTCTGTTCTTGTGTTTCTAATTTTGAGTTTTCTGAATTCTCAACTTTGACTTAAGCTCGCTGCCAGACTAAATTCAATTTACTATCCTAAATTCTTCGGTTATCAAACTCCAAAATGGAATCCATTCTCACATCTTTTTCTTTTTCTAAAACATCATTTTTGGTGATTTCAACGTTCACCATTGCCAATGGCTTTCCTCTAACTCTCTTATATACTGTTGGTGAATATGCCTATCATTTCTCCATCCAAACTGACCTTTAGCAGATGGTGAATCTTCCTATACGTATCCTTGATCATCTTGGAGATGAATACAATATTCTTGACCCTTTCTTAAATTCTATTCCTTCTATTTATTTTGTTAAACTCTACATCTGGGTGTCTCTGATCACCTTGTCTTTGTATCTAACTCTTGTGGTCTTACATGGGAAATACACCTACTATGATGAACCATTTTTGACAGTTCAGTGCTGCCTACTTACTCAACTGATCGGATTTAAGGTGGTACTACTGCGGTTTTCCATTGATATTTTCGGAGTGCGCAGAACACGTAAATGAGGTGATTTTCTCTGGCATGGATCATTCAATGGTTTTAATTGATAAATAATTATTTCAGCAGAGTTGTCCCTTGGAGTGCGCAGAAACACGTAACTGAGCTGATTTTTTTTTTTTTTTTTATTTGGCATGGATCGTTCGTTCATATTCTTTCCCTTTAACTGAAACCGATAAATTTGATTTAACTAAGATTTTTCTCAAGCTATCGCTGCAAGGTTGTTGCCTTCAGGGATCACCATCATTTTCATACTCTAAAAATCGATGCTACGTATGTTTCCATTCTCTTTGACTCACAAAAAACTCTTTCCTCCGTAAAAAGTATGCTGATTTATCTGGTTACTTTTTCTCGCCCCCTTTCTGGCATTTTTCAAAAAAAAATAAAATAAAATTTCAACTATCTTTTTCCTCCTCTACCTTTCCTTCTTCTACTATCTTCTGACTTTACAGCTGCCACTTTACTTTCCGTTAAAGTTGAACTCTTCGCTAAAAATTTTGCCTTAAATCACACCTTGACGATCCAAAGCCATTTCTCAATCCCCCCCCCTCCATCCCCAACTCATGCCTCATGCCTAACATTGTAATTTCTTCAGAAGATGTTATTTTGCTCTCTTTCAGCTTACACTCTGCCTCGGTAAACTGTTTCTTTTCTTCTTATCAACTTCAACTTTTTTTTTTTTTTTGCTGAAAAATTGCGTTTATTCATCCAGTGCTGAAGAAGAAGGGTCCTTCTTAATCCTCAAACTATTGTTCTAGCATTTTAACTTCTGTTCTTCCCATAGTTTTCGAATCTAACATAATCATAACCTTCGAATCATAACAGGAAGATTTGGAAGAATTTTACATCAACTAATTTTATATCCCCAATATGACTTCCGTAAGAGACGCTCAATTGTTGATCTTTTCCCTCTCTGCCTAACCATATTCTTATTTTTTGTCGTTTTGGAGATGAACCCTATTTGCCAGACGTGCTTAATTTACAACCTCTCCTTCATGCTCTTAGAATTTTCCCTTTTCTGGATTCCTTCGTCAATCCTATCTCTTATTCCATTCATTTTCTTCTTCTGCAGGAATTTAGAAAAAAAAAATTTTTTTTAAAGCAAACTGATCTTTTTTTTGGATTCGGAATGATTACTGATTCTGATGGAGTGTCCTCTCTGGATGGCATAACCAAGGTAATGCTCATTGGCATGGAGGTATACATAACATTTTCTGTACTTTTCCTGTTTTAACTTGACTGTTCTCATGCTTCTCGACACAAGAACGTTAACTTTAGTAATTACTGTCGTATTCAGACTCTCGAAACACAGCCCTTTTATCATATGAAAATCGCCTAAATCCTATTTTCCGTAATTTCTAAAGCTCTTTCTTCATATAAAAAGAAATATTTTATTTTCTGGTTCGACTTTCCACTCTTTTTCGCACTTTGATGCTTTTTCTTTCTTATTTTTTGTACGGCTCTACAGACCTCTTACTTTTCGTTACAATTTAATTTCATCATCAACTTTTTGTCTCTTATTACGCCTAAGATTCTGATACTATCCCGCTTCCTACACCTCTCTCTAATTCATTATGTTTAACTCTAATATTTTAAAAGATGCTATTTTTGCACTCTATGAGCATGATACTAAGAAGGCGTACAATGCTGAATATATTCCACCTTTTTGTATTCAAGCCTTGTGTTTCCAATCTTCTACTCTACTTTGGCAAGTCGTTTGTCATTGCATTTAATTTCTAATAGAATCTTTCACTCTATATAGTCTTGAAATCTTTTTATTCCAAAGTTTTGAAATTTATTCTTAACTTTAGACATTCTTAATTAATTTTTAAAATCTGATCTCAGATCGCCAGTTTGGGTTCTGTTAAGAATGCTCAGTTGGTGATAGATAGTCTTTCCTTTCTCTTCCCTCAAAATAGCTATTTTCTTTTACACTGTCCCTAATTCTAGCAGCGAGGTAAAATTATGCAAGAGTATTCCACATGAAGCTCTTGCTCTCATAGGAGTTGCTGCAAGTTTTTTTCGTGGAGAACTGTTACACCCGATATACAGCAATCAAGTTTAGAAGATATTAGTTCATAAATAAATTATGTTCCTATGCTCATAAAATCCTGATAGGAAAGACTTTTTTTCTCTCTGTCTCTCTCAATAGCATAGTTGATTTATTTATCGCCGTAGGAGAACCAGAGCCAGTGGCTCTGTGGTTTTGATGATGCAGCTGATAAGCTTGTAAACTTGGTTACTGTTTCTCTTTCAATAAAAAAAAGGTGGAAATATATTCGGAAATTCCAGTTATAGATTTGTCGGAATTTTTAACTTGTAATTTTGTAAAAGTCGATATCTTAAGTTTATGTTTTTGAGTTCATATTATCTTCTATGAACTACATCTGTCGTAGCTCAAACGTCAGAGCAATTTCGTTCACTCGGTGAAAGTCCCGGATTCGATCCCTCGTACGCATCTTAGGAAGCAACATCATAGAGAACTCTTATCCTTGAATATAGCACTGCCCCGGAAGGTACCGGGGTCTTATAAATAAAAAATAAAAATAAAATATAAAGTTTAATAATTTTTTGTAGTATAATGCTTCTATCATGGTATAGCGGTGGAATGATTGAATTACGTGTTTGAACTCGCCGTTTCTATTCAGAAACTTTCTAGAAAAGTACCCCTCTAGAATAGGCCAATGCTCGTTAGGTACAAACTGTTTTTTATATATATGTATATAAATAAATAAATACTTGGGGTTAGAGTTGCTGTTCAGCGTCATGGTTTGGTGCGGAAAAAACGTGTTTGTCGGCCAACTACCCGAGGCTAATTTTTAGAATATTATGTAAACCATTGTATAAATTTTATAAATTGACTTAATTGTTAAAATAAACTTAAAAAAGAATTTGATAATTCTTATTAATTATGCAGTTATTTTTACGTAATAATAATATAGAAATTATGTAAGATTGCTCACTATCTCTTTTCGTTTTGCAATAGGAGATGATCCGAGTGCTCCAATTAGTAAAAGCATCCCACTACAGTTTACTGCAGAAACTTTAGCTATTGCTGTTGCTTCAGCAGCCATTGGGGCTCTTATTTTAGGCTTCATTACTGGTTTCTTTTGTGGGAAAAAGTGTAACAAGGAAGAAGACAACCAGTTATACGCTGTCACAGATTATGAATATTATGATCAGAGACAAAATGCTAATAGGTATGTTTTGTAACTTCTCAATTTTCGAGTTTTTTTAGTTGGTAAAATTAGAAATGTAAAATTGTGTTAAAATTACATTTAATTATTATAGGTTTTAGTGCTCATGGTGTATTTGTAATTTGTAGAATGTTTATTTTTTTCTTAAATTTAAATTTAAAGCGTAAAAAAGATATTTCATTAGTTGATGTAAATTACCTTAATTGAATAAAGATGTAGGTAAGTATATATGTTCAATAGCTGTGTTCATTTCATATATGAGAGCAATTAGAATTTTTTTTATATACAAATGATTATAGAAAATGTCACACTAAAATTAATTTCAATCGTGTATAAAATATTTAAAATCATTGTCTTGATTATAAGATTGTATAATATTATACATAAGTAAAGAACTAAGTACTATGACCTTTATTTTGTTTTCCAGTCGTTTAACGGGAGACATGCAAGAGGAGGTGACATATGCAGAACCAGTTCTCGTTCCTCAGTCCTTAAATAAACCTGTTAATCTGTTGCTCAATATGTCCCCTAAAGCCACACTCAAAACTCCATCTGCAAATGCTCCATCTCAAAACATGCCCCCTATGGGTGGGGGTATGGGTTTAACTGGGGGTGGCGGACCCCCTCCACTTGGATTTACTTTAGCTATGCCTCCTACATCTGGAGCTCCACAAGGGGGTGCACCTCAAGATATACCATTGCACTACACCCCTGAAAGTTATTCTACTCACGGAACTCTGCGTTCGTCAGAGAAGTTTGGTACGAGGGGTCGGGACCCCAAAAGAGATTTTGATCATCGCCTACACGACGGGTATTCAACTACAAGGTCCGTCAAGAAGGTTTACCTGTAAAGAAACCCTTTCCCCCCCCCCCCAGATGATATACAATAAAGATGAGTTTGCAACCTAACTAGTGAAAATTTTTAGAATACGATCAATCCTATTACCCCATATATATATATATATATATATATATATATATATATATATATATATATATATATATATATATATATATATATATATATATATATATATATATATATATATATATATATATATATATATATATATATATATATATATATAGAGAGCGAGGAATTGGGTAGGTCTAACATGAAATTAAGTGTTATCTTCTATTATTTAATATATATATAAATATATAAATATAAAAAAATATTAAATGAAATTGTATATAGCACCTTAGTGCCAAGTGATTTCTTCAAAAAGTGTGTCTCTCTCTCTCAACTCTTTCTTTTAAAACCGGAAATCGGCGAATCCTCTGCTCGGTCATTTAAGGATATAAATAACAATATGACAAGTTTTTTAAAAAGATTATAAAAGACAATTAAATATATATAGTATTATTAAAAACTTTTTTTTTCTTCTCTCAGTAAATTCTTCACCAATTTTTTTTTTATTTCCTTTTTCCATTCTTTTACTTCGTCACTAATACCCATACCCAGGTACTCTCTTATTTTTTTTATCTCATTATTATTTTTTTACCACTGTTTCTCCTTAGTAACGTAGAGGAAATTGGAATTGAAAGACATTATATATATATATATATATATATATATATATATATATATATATATATATATATATATATATATATATATATATATATATATATATATATATATATATATATATATATATATATATATATATATATATGGGGCATTTTTAATAAAAAATGGAAATCGTTGCGCTGACTTCGTGAAAAAAAAAAAAAAAATCTTTTTAGTCACTATTTTTAGTGTTTTTAATTATTTTAGGGATATATATATATATATATATATATATATATATATATATATATATATATATATATATATATATATATATATATATATATATATATATATATATATATATATATATATATATATATATATAAAAAAATATAAAAAAAAAAAAAAAAAAAAAAAAAAAAAAAAATATATATATATATATATATATATATATATATATATATATATATATATATATATATATATATATATATATATATATATATATATATATATATATATATATATATATATATATATATATATATATATATATATATATATATATATATATAATATATTTGTGATGAGTATTGTTCAAATTGTACCTTATTTTATTTTATTATTTTAATTACTATTTTTACTACTACTTTTAACATCACTATTTTTATTTCCGTTATCTTTAGGATCAATTTTACTTAACCAGATTGGGACCTTTATTGTGACTTGCTTTGAACCACTCCCACAGAAGTTCAATGCAGAATTTGGATCACTTTTTAATATTTTAAGTTCAGTAAATTCTTTTTTCTTTCTCTCTCTCTCTCTCTCTTTCTTCTTTCTCTCTCTCTCTCTCTCTACCCACCCATTCGTTTTTTCTTCTCCTTTCTCTCTATAAAATGGGTTGCTCATTTTTAGTAATTGTAATTATTATTATTATTTTGTGATGAAAACGTTTTTTGTAGAATTTTATATTTGTATTATATTTCGTTTTTAATGTGATATTATTATTTTTATTATTATTAGTTATTGGATGCAGGAACTTAGAGAGAGAAGTAAATGTTGCATAGCTAGGATAACAGGCCAAATTGATTGTCTGTCTGTCTGTTTACCTCGCCGTATATTGTTCGATGAAATCTTTGACGTTCTTTGAGGAACTGACCTGGAAAGAATGTTGATGGAGAGAAAGTGAGAAAAATGTTGAAATTTAATGAATGTACGAGTATTTCACCTCAATTTTTACATGAGGGAAAATGATGTGAAAGTTTTTTTTTATTATTATTATTAATTTTTCTTGCCAGATGCTAATCAGCATTGTTTTGTTTTGTGTTTTTTTTTTTTTTTTCCAACTAAATGGGAACAACAAGTATTATCCTGAAACTTAAATTTTAGAATCATATTATAGGTTATTATGACTTGTTAAAAGTAAGTCAAACTTGTGTCAGTTCAGGGAAACTTGCCATTTATTATTATTATTATTATCATTATTTATTTTTTTTTTTTTTTTTTTTTTTTTTTTTTTTTTTTTTTTTTTTTTTTTTTTTTTTTTTTTTTTTTATATTATATTTTATATATATATATATATATATATATATATATATATATATATATATATATATATATATATATATATATATATATATATATATATATATATATATATATATATATATATATATATATAAGTTTGGTTTTTGAAGTTTTAATTTTTTTTTAATCGTATTTTCAAAAACTACAGCTCAAACCAAAGATCAATTTGGAACTATTTTTATTCATATAAATATTAATTAATTAAAAAAGAAAACTTGTTAATAAATTAAAAAAAAAAAAAAAAAAAAAAAAAATTAAAAAAAAATAATAAAAAAATATATACCCACAAAGTTGGATGTTTGCTTGTAAATGTCTTAGGAAAAGTGGACTTATTATAAATGTTAGTTTTTATAATAAATATGATGGAGTAAACATGATTTTTTTTTTAATTTATTTATTTTCAAATGTTCTTTTTTTGATAAATGCTTTCAATATAGGGAAAACATTTAATTTGTTAAGTTTTATTATTATTATTATTATTATGGAAGTATGATTACCAAGCGTCATGTCATGTCATGTTATATATTTTTCATGCTATGTGACGGATCTCACGTTATATTTTTCCTTAAAACAAGGAAATCAGATTTGCCTTGGATAAATATTACTGATACTGATACTACTAATATTACTAATATTATTTAAGGTTTTTATTCCTCTAATTTGAAGGACATTGTTCTTTCCCTACTTTTAAGTGATGAAAAAAAAATATGTGAACACTTAGGATAATAATAATAAAAATAATAATAATAATAGTAATAAAAGTACTAATACTTTTTCATAAAATATTGTTTTCTTTAGCTACTGAAGAGAACATTCTGATGAGAGACTTCTATTAGTAGTTTCTCTTAGTTTTCTAATAATAATAGCATTCCTTTATATATATATATATATATATATATATATATATATATATATATATATATATATATATATATATATATATATATATATATATATATATATATATATATATATATATATATATATATATAAATAAATTTTTTTAGTTTCTAGAATGTAAGTAAAAAATAATATTAGATTTAAAAAAATTGCAAAAAAATAAAAAAATAAAAGTTCTTTTTAAGTGTCTCTGATGATAAGCTGATTTTGTAAACAAATTAAATGTAACAATTTCATAATAACTTTTGTGAGATAATTTTATAAAAATTGGTTAAAATTTTGCTAGACCATTTTTCGACTGTATATTCTCTCATGAAGATATATTGTATATAATATATATTATATATATATCATAATGAAGTTGTTTGAAAATAAGTCATTTTGATAGCCTGTTTGTTTTTATTTTTTTTTGTTTTTTTTAAATCCATTCATTCATGGGTTTACAGTTTTTTAGATTTTCTTTACATCTCGACAAGCTATATATATATATATATATATATATATATATATATATATATATATATATATATATATATATATATATATATATATATATATATATATATATATATATATATATATATATATATATATATATATATATATATATATATATATATATATATATATATATATATATATATATATATATATATATATATATATATATATCCGCCGTGGACCCAAGAAACCCAAGGATCTTCCTCGGAAGATCCTACTGACAGGACGAAAGTCTTACCTGGGGTGTGGTAAAAAAAAAAAATATATATATATATATATATATATATATATATATATATATATATATATATATATATATATATATATATATATATATATATATATATATATATATATATATATATATATATATATATATATATAATCGATCGGATGTTGCCCCACCACTTTTTAATCTATAATATTAGCATTACTAAATATGCCTAAAATACTGAGAAAGGTAAATATGTACGAGGCGACATGGTGTAATATTTATTATTATTATTATTATTGTATATTCCTATATGGTATACTTCGATGAACTATTTTTTATATACATTTATATATACGATGATATTAGCAACCTTATAATTTTTATTAATTTTTTATTTTTTTCATTTTAACAGTGAATTTATGGTTACATTTCCCCTTTATTGTTTACGATGTGTTAAGTGCAATATTTTTTAAAAAATTTATTTATACAGATTGTATATTTGAATAATTACCATAGAGGAAAAGTTTCCCACGTTGCGTGCGTTTTACCGACATTCACTGTAATATTTTCTGTTCTCTTTGTAAATATGTTTTATATATATATATAAATTATAAAAAGGACTTGAATGGTCATAATGATGATGATATAATTGGGGAGATTTTTTTTTATATATATATATATATTTTCCTTATTTTGTATATTTTTAAAGAATTATTACTCCTATTTTATTTTTTAGCAATGTTTCTGTAAGAAATCTCCCAATCTTGTAACGATTTAAGACACACCATCATTGTTATATAAAAGAAAATGGAAAAATTAAAAATGAACTTGAGTTTTGGGTCTGTCATTTTCTTTCCTGTAGAATTAAGATGGTAGAGGTACACAAATAGTCTGACTCTAGCATTTGATCCCAACCCCAGCTCAAACTGACTACTACTACTTGTTGGACATTTTTCCGGTTGGATAATATGGCTTTATTTGTTCCCAACTCCAGCTCAAACTGACTACTACTTAGTGGACATTTTTCCGGTTGGATAATATGGCTTTATTTGCTCCCAACTCCAGCTGAAACTGACTACTACTACTTGTTGGACATTTTTCCGGTTGGATAATATGGCTTTATTTGTTCCCAACTCCAGCTCAAACTGACTACTACTTAGTGGACATTTTTCCGGTTGGATAATATGGCTTTATTTGCTCCCAACTCCAGCTGAAACTGACTACTACTACTTGTTGGACATTTTTCCGGTTGGATAATATAGCTTTATTTGCTCCCAACTCCAGCTCAAACTGACTACTACTACTTGTTGGACATTTTTCCGGTTGGATAATATGGCTTTATTTGCTCCTAACTCCAGCTGAAACTGACTACTACTACTTGTTGGACATTTTTCCGGTTGGATAATATGGCTTTATTTGCTCCCAACTCCAGCTCAAACTGACTACTACTACTTGTTGGACATTTTTCCGGTTGGATAATATGGCTTTATTTGCTCCCAACTCCAGCTCAAACTGACTACTACTACTACTTGTTGGACATTTTTCCGGTTGGATAATATGGCTTTATTTGCTCCCAACTCCAGCTCAAACTGACTACTACTACTTGTTGGACATTTTTCCGGTTGGATAATATGGCTTTATTTGCTCCCAACTCCAGCTCAAACTGACTACTACTTAGTGGACATTTTTCTCGTTGGATAATAAGACTTTCTTTCAGTGAAATTCGTTATATTTTGATCGCGTTGTTTTTTTCTGTCATTAACAACTCTGAAAACAATGTTATAATATTTGCAAGTCAAAATACTCCCCTCCTGAAATTTATAAAAAAAAAAACTTTGTAATATTTAAATCCAATTTTGCACAAATGTTTTAAGTTACGAATTCTGTAAAAAAAAATAATTATTTAAACATATGTAAACATAAATATGTTATCTATTGAAATGTTGACATTTTAAAAATGCATACTTTGCAACAACAATTTTAATTTTGTAATTGGAAATTCATTATTCATAAAAAGTTACAAATGCTTCATTTTCTCATTTCTCTTATTGTAAAATCCCAACCTTTGATTTCTAGGCTGGAATAGAGACACATTAATAGTTGTACAATTATTTATTTTAAATCTAGATTCTCGCCAGAAAATAGAACCATCATTTAAATTACTTTTTTTTCTTTAAATACAACAAATTGACAACCATGAAATTTTTATACTACTAAAATATAACTAAAATAAAATTGGTAGTATGAAAGTTCGATTTCACTTGGCTATCGTTTAAACCATTTAGTTCAACATAACCTAGCCCTATTTTCAAGATGTTTTGGAGAGACACTAATAGTGGCATGTTGGAAATGTGTGACACAGACTAATAGGAATTTAATTTGTTAATATTAATTAACCTAACCCTATCATGAAAGTTTAACGTTGAAGAATGTTCTTCTGTGTAAAGATAATTGTACTTAATTAAATGTTAACCTTAAAGGTAGCACTTTTAAAACTTCATAAAGACTAAAATATGCTATTTTAAGAATAGCAAAATTGTTACTAAAAAAAGGGAAGGTAGTAACACAATATTGTTACTAAAAAAAGGGAGGTCGTAACACAATATTGTTACTAAAAAAAAAAGTGAAATACAAATCTGAATAAAATCAGCCAGTATTAAAGGGATAATAAACACATCCTCATTTGTAAATAAATGTATTCTGAAAACACTTTATTCAAGTAATTTCCCTAATGCTTTAATATTGAAGTAGGTTCGGGAAAAATTACCGTTAACCTTTCGTTAGCAGAACAGGAACCAAATCTAACTGTGTATAAAATAGATTCTAATTGTACAATGAGGTATGATAACGTATAACATTGATAACATTTTTATTGTATTGATATCCGCTGTCTAGTTTTGAAAGATGAATTTTCCTGTTAAAGACATACCTAGATTCTAGATCTAACGCACAAATGTTGCTTTATATATATATATATATATATATATATATATATATATATATATATATATATATATATATATATATATATATATATATATATATATATATATATATATATATATATATATATATATATATATATATATATATATATATATATATATATATATATATATATATATATATATATATATATTTTTTTTTTATTTTTTCGCGCGTGCGTGCATTTCTATTTTTTGGGAATCTTTTAAAAGGATCAAGAACACCAAAACACTAAACATTTACAATTTATTTTTCAACGTTTCAAGAACTTAACCGTTCTCATCTTCAGGACAACTTTAATAAAATAAAATAAAAGAAAAATAATTTCAGAAATTACAAAACATCATTAGAAGTCATAAGCATCGCTCCTACGTCATATATAAATTTTAGTGTGATGGCTGCGCAATCGTTTACGTTCGCTTTTACTATGCGCAAACTCAGTGGGAGGACTGAAGAACATAGTAGTAAACCCTCCCCAACCCCCAACCAGTATATGCAATTTCCTATGCAGACCGTCCCATTCATCTATCAGAAACCATTGCCATATTTATGATCATCCACTGCGTTATTCTCACTGGATTATTCTCACTTCAAAATAAAACCAACAAACCAACTAATCTACATATTTTGGAGTCACTCTAGATTCCCCAGTTTAAAACTCACTCTCAACAATGAAAGTAGTTCCTTAAAATTACAGTTATTGTGAACCTTAATTCATTGGTACAATATAATATTACACTGATTGGTGAGTGTTAATCGTCATTTATTTATTTAATGGTGTACTACAATAGTTTCTAATCATTCCGAACATCAGTTATATAATTGCAATAACTGCAGTTATATAATTGCAATGACTTTTACGTCCTGTAAATTAAGTTCCTTATCACGATTTATAATTTTTAAAATTAATTTTCTTGTATTTTATCTTATACTTTTATCTTAAGTTATCCTAAAGATTAGAACGGTGAGTTTTAGAAATTTTGGCCTTCCTGATATATATATATATATATATATATATATATATATATATATATATATATATATATATATATATATATATATATATATATATATATATATATATATATATATATATATATATATATATATATATATATATATATATATATATATATATATATATATATATATATATATATATATATATATATATATATATATATATATATATATATATATATATATATATATATATATATATATATATATATATATATATATATATATATATATATATATATATATATATATATATATATATATATATATATATATATATATATATATATATATATATATATATATATATATATATATATATAGTAAATTTGCTCCCATAAACCAAATATAAAGGAAATATCGATACTGTAAAAAAAAAAAGTCAACTCTAACTTTGCTTCGTCCTCTTTCCCTCCTTTAATATCTTCTGACGGTACAACTGCCGTTTTTCCTTCCTCTAAAGCTGAACTATTCGCTCAAACTTTTACTTCTAATTCAACCTTAGATGATTCCGGAGCTGTTCCTTCTCCTTCAACCCCCTCCAACTCGTTTATGCCTAAAATTGTAATTTCTTCTAAAGACGTTATTTCTGCTCTCTCTGAGCTTAATACTAAGAAGGCGTACGGTCCTGACGGTATCCCTCCTGTGGTTCTCAAAACTTGCGCTTCCGAGCTTGCACCCTGCCTTGGTAAACTTTTTCGTCTATGTCTTTCTACTTCAACCTTCCCATCTTGCTGGAAACGTGCGCTCATTCAGCCTGTGCCGAAGAAGGGGGACCCCTCTCAACCCTCTAACTATCGTCCCATTTCTTTAACCTCCGTTCTTTCTAAAGTTTTTGAATCTATCCTTAACAGGAAGATTTGGAAACATCTCAATACTTCTAATCTTATCTCTGATCGCCAGTATGGCTTTCGTAAGAAACGCTCTACTGGTGATCTCCTTTCCCTTCTCTCTGACTCTTGGTCCTCCGCTATTCGGCATTTCGGTGAATCTTTTGCTGTTGCGCTACATATCGAAAGCTTTCGATAGAGTCTGGCACAAAGCTTTGATTTCCAAACTTCCCTCTTTCGGAATCTATCCTTCTCTCCGATTTTCTTTCCGGTCGTTCTATAGCAGCAGTTGTAGACGGTCACCGCTCTTCCTTTAAATCTATTAATAGTGGTGTTCCTCAAGGATCTGTCCTATCCCCAACACTTTTTCTACTTTTCATTAATGATCTCTCTGTTACTTCATCTCCTATCCACTCCTATGCTGATGACTCCACCCTTCATTACTCTTTTCAATTTGAAAGGCGCCCCTCTCAACAACAGTTACTAGACGCAAGGAGGGTTGCCTTGGAGCAGCTGACCTCTGATCTATCTCGTATTTCTAATTGGGGCAGAGAGAACATGGTTGTTTCAATGCCACCAAAACTCAATTCCTCCATCTCTCTACTTGACACAATCTTCCACACAACTATGATATCTTCTTCGAAAACACTCAACGCAAGCCTTCATCTGTTCTTAATATTCTCGGTGTTTCTATTTCTCGTGATCTTTCTTGGAAAGATCACATTACCTCTCTTTCTAAACAAGCTTCTAAGAGGTTAGGCGTTCTGAGGCGCCTTCAGAATTTCTTCACTCCACCCCAGTTGATTGCTCTGTATAGGGGTGTTGTTCGCCCCTGTATGGAGTATGCTGCGCATATCTGGGGTGGTTCCACACATACAGCTCTCCTAGAGAAGGTGGAGTCTAGGGCATTTCGTCTCATCAACTCTCCTGCTCTTACTCTCTTCAATCTCTTTCTGCCCGTCGAATTGTTGCGTCACTCTCTCTTTACTATCGCTATTACAATGGACACTGCTCTTCTGAACTCTCTCGTTGCATACCTCATCCACTGAGAAGGGCTCGTGCGACTCGACTTTCCACACAGTCTCATCCTTTCTCTGTCCAACTCTCTGACCCCAGACTTAACCGCTATGCTCTGTCCTACATGTACTCTACTGGTAAAGTCTGGAACACACTCCCTTCTTCTATTTTTCCAACTTCCTATGAATTACACACCTTCAAACGTCGTGTATCGGGACATGTCGGCCTTTAGTTTGACCAGGCTTCCGTCTTTCCCCCCAACTCTGGTGGAATTTTAGTAGGCCTCTGGCCTTTGCCCACCAGAGGTGATAAAAAAAAATATATTATATATATATATATATATATATATATATAATATATATATATATATATATATATATATATATATATATATATATATATTATTAGGGTTGGCCGACGCACCGGGTGCGGTGCGGTGCGGTGCGTGGTGCGGTCATTTTGGTGCGGTGCGGTGCGGTGCGCAACACATTTTCAGCAACCCGGTGCGGTGCGGTGCGGTGCGAAAGAAAAAATAAAAGTGCGGTGCGGTGCGGTGCGCAAAGGAAAATCAACGGTGCGGTGCGGTGCGGTGCGTGGTGCGGCCTCTGGTGCGCACCGCACCGAAGTTGATGTATCCTGCGATAATCATCTGTTTGTCAGATTTTATTATATATATATATATATATATATATATATATATATATATATATATATATATATATATATATATATATATATATATATATATATATATATATATATATATATATATATATATATATATATATATATATAACTGAAATTTTTCCTATTTTCAAGGTATAATGACAGAAGAGTTAAAGTTACTATCTTTATTCCACCTTCCTCATTTCCTCTCGAAATTTCCTCGAAAGAAAACTGAAATAGATTGTAGAAAGACGTGTTTCACTATCCTGTTTCATTGAAGGAGGTATGCGATAGTAGAGTTCAAAAGAGCAGTGCTGTTGTAATGAGCGATAGAATGGAAAGTAACAGAAATTTGACGTGCGCAAAGAGATTGAAGAGAATTAGTGGGAAAGAACTGAAAAGACTTAGATTCTATCTTTTCAAGAGCGACATGAGCGGGACTATCCCAGATGTTTGAAACGTACTCCATACATTGAAAACAAGACACCTGTGAAAAGTAAATAAATTTCAAAGGAGCTCCAGAATATTAAACATCATAGAAGCTTGTTTTCATAGAGAAATATTGTAATCCTTTAAAGAAAGATTACGAGAAAAAAAAATAGCGAGAATATTTAAGGACAGACGAAAGTTTGAATGGCGATGTCAGAATTGCATTGAATGCTCTATTGAGTAGAAAGATGGAGGATCAGAGTTTTGGTGATTGAAAATTCCCATGTTTTCTCTCCCCTCTGAGAGAAAGACCAGAAGATGACTACTACAGGGTCACTCTCCTAGCATTAATTAATTGCTGTTGAGTATATATATATATATATATATATATATATATATATATATATATATATATATATATATATATATATATATATATATATATATATATATATATATATATATATATATATATATATATATATATATATATGCCCCTTCTGACTACTACTCTTACTACTCACGAGACTGTCACTTCTTCTCATCCAAATGCTGAAGTCCTCTATTTGGGGGATTTCAACGCACACCACACTGAGTGGTTGGGTTCCTCTCATACTGATACAGGAGTGAGGGAGGCCAAATCATTCAGCATTCTTAACGATCTGGAGCAGGTGATTAGGGAACCCACACACATTCCAGATCGTCCTAACCAATTCTTGAATACACTTGATTTATGCTTCACCACTACTCCTGCTAGTTATAAAAACACCATATTCCCTCCTGTTGGTAACTCTGACCATAATCTTATAGCTCTTAATTATAATGCTTTCTCTCCAACAGCTCCACCATGCCCTAAACGTACTTTCTGGCACTTTAATCGGACTAATTGGGGGTAATACGCCGCTTCTTTGCCAACTATCATTGGAGTGAATCTTTCTTTGTCTCGGGGGACGCTTCTTAACAATGATATTGGCGCGCTCTTTCTCTTCTACAGGTACTACAATGGCAGGTGCTCGAGGGAATTCACCTCTCGCATTCCTCCACCGTTGCGTCGTCCTCGTTTCACAAGGGGTGCCCTGCTTTCGCACCAATTTTGTGTGGACGTAGGGAATCCCAGGTTAGCCCGTTGTGGTACCTCCTTTCCAGCCACCTCTATTCTGTGGAATTCTCTACCATCTTCTATTTTTCCTCCTGTATTTAATTTTCCACTCTTCAATGCTTCCGTCTGCGTTCACCTGAGGGCTGTGCGTTAGGTGTGTGCGTATGCATGTGTTTTATCCCTATGTGTGTGCCCCCTCCTTGAAAAGGGCTTTGCTCGTGAGTGTTGGCGTTCTGTAAATATATATATATATATATATATATATATATATATATATATATATATATATATATATATATATATATATATATATATATATATATATATATATATATATATATATATATATATATATTCTTCTAGACCTTATCTCTTGTTCTTAACTGAAACTCAGGTTCCTGAGTGCTCTGACAGCAAACCCTACTCTGTTTCCTCCTACTGTCTCTATCCTCAATTTTCAGCCAAAGGCTGATATTGCGCATACGTGCACAATGATGTTGTCCTTTCTTGTGTCTCTAATTTGGAATCTTCTGAATTCTCTACTTTATGGCTTAAACATTTTTGGAACTCTAAAACTAAATTCATTTGCTCTGTCCACTTGTCTCCTAACTCTACAGACTATCCAAAATTCTTCGACTATCTTTAACTCCAAAATAGAACACATTCTTCCTTCTTCTCCTTTCTCCGAAATCATCATTTTAGGTGATTTCAATGTTCACCACCGCCAATGGCTTTCATCTAGTTCTCTTGATCCAGCTGGTGAACTCACCTACCAATTTTCTATCCAAAACAACCTTGAGCAGTTGGTGCACTCCCTCCCTACCCGATGGTGATGAACCCAACATACTAGATCTTTTCCTAACTTCTTATCCTTCTCCTTATACTGTAAAACTCTTTTCTCCTTTGGGTTCATCCGATCACCTTCTTATCTCTGTATCTTGTTCTGTCTCTTCAAGTCTTCCACAAGAACGGCCCCGTCTTCGGCAAAGAGACGTTTATGGCATTTCGGTGCCACTAACTTGTCTGACTTGCGGTCGTACTTTTCTGATTTTCCAAGGAATGATTACTGTTTCCGTGGGAGGGGTTCCTCGGAGTGTGAAGAGCGCATAACGGAGGTGATTCTCTCTGGCATGAAGGCGTACATTCCATATTCTTTCCCTTCTACTAAACCTAACAAACCTTGGTTTAACTCTGTTCTCGTGCTATTCACCGCAGGGATGCTGCCTTTAGGGAATACCGTCGTCTTCAAACTCCAGAAACTCACGCAACTTATATTTAATCCCGGAATCGAGCAAAATCTATTCTTCGAGATACTAAAAACTCTTTTCTCCGTAGAAAATTCAACAATCTTTCTGGCTCCTCTTTCTCTCGCCCTTTTTGGCATTTTGCAAAAAATGTCAACTCTAACTTTGCTTCTTCCTCTTTCCCTCCTCTAGTATCTTCTGACGGTTCAATTGCCGTTTTGCCCTCCTCTAAAGCTGAACTCTTTGTTCAAACTTTTGCCTTTAATTCAACCTTAGACAATTCCGGAGCTATTTCTACTCCTTCAACCCCCTCTAACTCTTTTATGCCTAAAATTGTAATTTCTTCTAAAGATGTCATTTCTGCTCTGAGCTTAACACTAAGAAGGCGTACGGTCCTGATGGTATCCCTCCTGTGGCTCTCAAAACTTGTGCTTCCGAGTTTGCACCATTCCTTGGTAAACTATTTCGCCTTTGCTTTCTACTTCAACCTTCCCTTCTTTCTTGAAACGTGCGCTCATTCAGCCTGTGCCAAAGAAGGGGGACCCCTCTCAACGCTCTAACTACCGTCCAATTTCTTTAACTTCCGTTTTTCTAAAGTTTTCAATTCTATCTTTAACAGGAAGATTTGGAAACATCTCAATTCTTCTAATCTTATCTCTGATCGCCAGTATGGCTTTCGTAAGAAACTCTCTACGGGTGATCTTCTTTCCCTTCTCTCTGACTCTAGGTCCTCCGCTATTCGGCATTTCGGTGAAACTTTTGCTGTCTCGCTGGACATATCGAAAGCTTTCGATAGAGTCTGGCACAAAGCTTTGATTTCCAAACTTCCCTCTTTCAGAATCTACCCTTCTCTCTGTGGCCTTCTCTATGATTTCCTTTCTGGTTATAGACGGCTACCGTTCATCCTATAAATCTATTAATAGTAGTGTTCCTCAACTATGTTCCATCCCCAACACTTTTTCAACTTTTCATTAATGACCTTCTCTCTGTAACTTCCCCTCCTATCCAGTCCTATGCTGATGACTCCACCCTTCATTACTCTTTTCAATTTGAAAGGCGACGCTCTCAACATTTACTAGACGTAAGGAGGGTTGCCTTGGAGCAGCTGACCTCTGATCTATCTCGTATTTCTAATTGGGGCAGAGAAAACATGGTTGTTTTCAATGCCTCAAAAACTCAATTCCTCCATCTCTCCACTCGACACAATCTTTCATACAACTATGATATCTTCTTCGAAAACACTCAACTCAGACCTTCATCTGTTCGTAATATTCTCGGTGTTTCCTTTTCTCGTGATCTTTCTTGGAAAGATCACATTACCTCTCTTTCTAAACAAGCTTCTAAAAGGTTAGGTGTTCTGAGGCGCCTTCAGTATTTCTTCGCTCCACCCCATTTGCTTGCTCTGTATAGGGGTGTTGTTCGCCCCGGTATGGAGTATGCTTTGCACATCTGGGGTGGTTCCACACATATAGCTCTCCTAGAGAAGGTGGAGTCTAGGGCATTTCGTCTCATCAACTCTCCTGCTCTTACTAACTCTCTTCAATCTCTTTCTGCCCGTCGAATTGTTGCGTCACTCTCTCTATAATATCGCTATTACAATGACACTACTCTTCTGAACTCTCTCGTCGCATACCGCCTCCACTGAGAAGGACTCGTGCGACTCGACTTTCTACACAGTCTCACCCTTTTTCTGTGAAACTCTATGACCACAGACTTAACCGCTAGGCTCTGTTCTACATGTACTCTACTGGTAAAGTCTGTAACTCACTCCCTACTTCTATTTTTCCAACTTCCTATGACTTACACACGTTCAATCGTCGTGTTTCAGGTCACGTTGGCCTTTAATTTGACCAGGCTTCCGTCTTTCCCCCTAACTCTGGTGGAATTTTAGTAGGCCTCTGGTCTTTGCCCACCAGAGGTGAAATAATAAATATATATATATATATATATATATATATATATATATATATATATATATATATATATATATATATATATATATATATATATATATATATATATATATATATATATATATATATATATATATATATATATATATATATATATATATATATATATATATATATGGTTTAATTGTATATGTCGGTGCGGTGCGGTGCGGTGCGTGGTGCGCTGATTTCGGTGCGGTGCGGTGCGCTTAGTTTAGCTTTTGGTGCGGTGCGGTGCGGTGCACTGCATTTTTCTTCCGGTGCGGTGCGGTGTGGTGCGCAATGAACGCCAACTGGTGCGGTGCGGTGCACGACGACCTGGTGCGGTGTGGTGCGGTGCGGTGCGGAAAATTCCGGAGCTCGGCCAACCCTAATATATATATATATATATATATATATATATATATATATATATATATATATATATATATATATATATATATATATATATATATATATATATATATATATATATATATATATATATATATATATATATATATAACCAATTATATCACATGTAATTGACAGCTGAAAAAAAAAGCAATTTTCATTTTTGTATTTTTTTTTTTTTTTTTTTTTTTTTTTTTTGAAAGCAAAAATATACTTAAGTGTTTCTGTCATTTCCTTTTAAAAGTACTTTCCCCCCCCCCTCCCCCCTAAAATTCTCAATCAATTCCTTATCATTTTTTTCTCTTTTTTTTTTTTTTTAAGTTGTAGAAAGAAGACATAAAATCGGTAAACGATGCAATAAAAAATCTTCGGCTGAAAAATATAGTTTTAATTTTTCAGTTCCACAATTGTCAATTCAGGTTTATAATTGGGGAGGGGGGGGGCGGAGGGTATTGTTAACTCACAATCCCTTCCAATCTATAATAATAATAATAATAATAATAATAATAATAATAATAATAATAATATTGTTTTATTATTATTATTATTATTATTAAAAAAAAAAAATTTAAAAAAAAAAAATATATATATATATATATATATATATATATATATATATATATATATATATATATATATATATATATATATATATATATATATATATATATATATATATATATATATATATATATATATATATATATATATATATATATACATTTGAATCCATTAAGGATTCCCATTAAAACTGACGTCTACATCAGCAATGCTTTTATTATTAATAGAGAATGACATCTGAGTCTCGTTGAAGCAGCAGAACATCCGCATCTACATCCGGTTTTCCTTCCATGTGTGTCTAAAATGTCTCATCCGAACTTATGTTACTTCATTATGTCCATTTATGTACGAATAAAAAAAAAAAAAAAATTTTTTTTTCAATGACAGTGAAAAAGAACCTAATATCAATAGCTGTCAGATATTCATTCAAACATTTTAACAAAAAGAAAAACAAGAATAAACATGATTAGTAACAATTGTCATTGTAACGTATATTTACATAAAAAATTTCTTTGAATAGATTCTGTGTTTAATTTGAAACAATTAACTGCAAAACTTTATTTACAAACAATAACATAAAATACAAACGCAGTTCACAAATGTATCGATATAAATTCATTTATATTATATCAATGTGTAAGTATTAATATTGTCGCTAAACTCAGTAGGTTAGGGAAAGGAAGGAGAGAGGGGGGATAGTGAGGTTTATGACAACAATTGTGTTGTGAACACTTAATCAATATATTTTAAAATAAAAATTAAAATTCGTATATTAGTTCTTTCAAGAATAAAAGGACCATCCCATTGCTCTCCTAAGTATTTCTGGCTATAACTTTGGATCCATATCATGAAGCTCTTTTTTTCATGGATATTCTTTTTACAAATCTAAAGTTGTCAACCCATATGGCCTAAAACTGTTTTTGAAGTTGTTATATTTTACTTCCTACCCTTTTAACTCAAATATTTGAGTCTGATACTGTAATCTCTTTTCAATATATGAAAGGAGCTTTCTGTTATCTGAACACTAATGCATGTATGGTCCCAATGGTATTTCTACGGATGTTCTTTAAATTTGGTGTTTCTGCATTGGGAAATGTTCAATAACCGGTGAAAAATGTTTTTACCATATAATGGATGCTATAGCTATATTTGAGAATTTCACTGAATCCAATTTACTTGATATATTTTATATTAAAAGATATACTTATTTATTCACTTCATTCTCCTTTATTTACTGCAATCTATATGACTGGTACTACCTTTAATAATAAATCACGGTATATTATCATTATGAACAAATGAACTACAAACACTGAAATCGTACGTTTGGCAGATCACATCAACAAATTTTGAAAAGTTTTGTTACCGTGAGATACTAATGTTTCATCTAAAATGTAACTGCTAACACATTAATACTTGCTCATACCATTCTGTTTCTTAGTTCATTCGAATTCTGGAGAATGAGATCTGTTTCCACTCTTTCACAAAGCATCATATGCCTCAAACGTTTTCCAAACGTTTTCCTTCTGTAAAGGTTTCAAATTCTTTACAGGAAGATTTGGAATAGTCGTTATGTGGTTATGACTCATCTAATATCTGTTGTACAGTGTGGCAGTCTGCAAATAAACTTGAAAGACTCATTATACGAGCATTTTTATTCTAGAGTCTAGACTAATTTCAATGGCATTCTAACTCCAATCTATAGGTAGGTTAAGGCACAGATTATGGTTAAGGTTATTTTTATTTTGTTTTTTAAATATCAAAATTGTTTTTGGTAAAATGTATTAAAGGTTTCGATTGTCAGCCTAACTTTAACTTAATCCATTATAATTATATATTATATATATATATATATATATATATATATATATATATATATATATATATATATATATATATATATATATATATATATATATATATATATATATATATATATATATATATATATATATATATATATATATATATATATATATATATATATATATATATATATATATATATATATATATATATATATATATATATATATATATATATATATATATATATATATATATATATATATATATATATATATATATATATATATATATATATATATATATATATATATATATATAAGTGTGTGTGTGTGTGTGTGTGTGTGTGTGTGTAAATTTTTAAACTATTTATATATATATATATATATATATATATATATATATATATATATATATATATATATATATATATATATATATATATATATATATATATATATATATATATATATATATATATATATATATATATATATATATATATTCAAACGTACCTTACTTATTCTGGAAATATCGAAATTCTGGAAGCATCTATACATATCAATGCAAATGTTTTGACATTCGTATTATTATTATTTAGCTTTCATTTCATTTAGGCCTATTATTATTATTATTATTATTATTATTATTATTATTATTATTATTATTTAGAAATAAGATTAGTTCTTGGAAAGCTTGCTGATATTATTATTTAAAAATAAGATTAGTTCTTCGAGTTTTAGATGTCGAAAAGTTTTCAATTACTTTTTCATTGAAATCTGGTATTTTACAGACCATTTCACTCTCTATTGAAAGCATCGTTAATGCATTCAATCTCTCGTTGCACATGGTACTACGTAAAAAAGTTTTTATTCTCTTCAAAGTCGAGAAACATCTTTCTGCTTCAGACGTCGTCATCGGAGTTGTAATTAAAATTTGTAGTAGTCTGGTGATATTTGAAAATGTTGATCCTAAATTTTCATCGCTTACCATGTCTAACATTGCAATAAGGGTTCTTGAGTGGTGCATATCTGTTCTTGAATAAAACACGGAGAGTTCTGTTCTCAGGTTTTCTTTTTCCAACATCGGGTAAGCAGCAACAGCTTGGTCGAGTGCATCGCTCGGAAAATGTTTCATATATTCATGGAAATTGTCTATTAGAAGAAGTTTACTAGCTTCCAGATGTTTAGTGAAGCTAAACCTCTCTTTACATTGAATCAAAATAACGTCACAAACCTCTTTTGCAGCAATTGATCTATCTGTGTTAAATTTTCTTCTTCTTGGTTCAAAAGGAAACGAAATATTAATATTTTCATCCCTTATTTTTTGAATTTCAGATTTAAAAGTTTGTAAATAGTTATTAGCTTTGACTGAATCAATTAATCTAGATTGAAGCTGAGAAAACATAATGTCAACATGAGGCATTACTTTTGAGAAAAAGTTCAACCAAAATTCGAATTCGAAATCATTCAGAAGTCTCTTAATGCCTGCTGCTGCAGATCCAGTTTCTCTTGATTTAGATGCTTCTAATATGCTGCAACATTCAATTATTTGGTCTTTCATCTCCTTAACAGCGTTAACAGTTCTACTCTTGAAATTCCAACGTGTAGAAGATGGTCTCGGAACTCTGCGACCAGCAACATTTTCTAAAGTACTCATTCTTTGAGGGGACCTTGAGAAAAAATTTGGTATTCCAGACAAGCTGTTGAAAAATACTCGAACATTAGTATTTTGTGACGTCGCTTGTTCCAATAATAAGTTTAATTGATGCGCATAACAATGAACAAAGTGAGCATTACTATATGCTTCCTTTATTCTGCTTTGCACGCCTTTGTTTACTCCACTGAGAGCGGCTGCACCATCATAGGTTTGAGCAATAAGCTTGTGAGGACTTTCTCCAATCAGAATTTGAAGTTCTCGAAGTAGTATACTTGATAATGCCTCTGCTGTTTGATTGACAGGATTAAAAAATCCCCAAAATCTCTCCACAGGTTTCCCTTCGTGTTCATATCTTAAAACAATTACCATTTGAGTTCTATCGTGAATATCAGTTGTCTCATCACACATAACTGCCAAATACTCTGCTTGCTTTACTTCTTCTTTGATCTTATTTTTGCATATTACTAGCATAGATTCTAAAAGCTCGTTTTGTATAGATTTAGAAGTTCCTTTAAAAATAATTGAGCTATTCAAGTGAGCCTTAAAACTGGAGTCCAGTTCACAAGTAAAATCAACTAAACCTCTAAATACTCCTGAATTTTCAGAAGCCTGAGTTTCATCATGACCTCTAAGGGGGAGTTCATATTTTCCACAAAATTTTATACAGTTGATAATTTTTGATAAAGCATCCCTATTTTTTCTAATTTCTTCATTTTGCTGTGCAATTGAGAGTTTATATGCATTATCCAATTGAGTGGCAATATTCACTTTGCCCATCATATGTAAATCAATCATATTATTTTTATGTTTGATTGAATTTTGATGTTTCCTAATTTTGTCTTGTAAATGCTTCAAGTCAATAACACCACCTCTAGTCCATACTGGATCACCGCCAAACAATATGCACGGGAAACAGAACAATGCATTTTTCTCATCACAGCCGCAAATCCAATTACATTTTTCATACACACTACTATGAAAATGACGTGTGAATGTTTTTTTTTATTATTATTATTTTGCTTAGAACTTCTCTGTTCAATAGACAAAATTGGAGTAGGCCTCCCTTTTTCTTTAATATTTATTTTCTCATTGATTGTCAACTGAGAAAATGTTATGTCTTGTAAATTTTTAACAGAATTCATCTATAAGAAATAAATATATATATATATATATATATATATATATATATATATATATATATATATATATATATATATATATATATATATATATATATATATATATATATATATATATATATATATATGTGTGTGTTTGGTGTGTGTGTGTGTGTGTAAAAATTTCAAAATTTATATATATATATATATATATATATATATATATATATATATATATATATATATATATATATATATATATATATATATATATATATATATATATATATATATATATATATATATATAAATTTCAAACGTACCTTATTTATTCTTGAAAACTTGCTTACATTCTTATTTAAAAATAAGATTAGTTCTTTGAATTTTAGATGTCGAAAAGTTTTCAATTATTTTTCCATTGAAATCTGGTATTTTAAACCATTTCGCTCTCTATTGAAAACATCGCTAATACATGGTACTACATTTAATAGTTTTTATTCTATTCAAAGTCGAGAAACATCTCTCTGCTTCAAACGTTGTCATCGGAGTTGTAATTGCTTTCATATAAATAATGTTTTAAAAGCATACTGTCATATTACACCAAATTATATAAATTTCACATTTTTTTTACACTATTCTTACTCAATCGCTAAATTTATCTTCCTTCAAAATTGGAAAAATTTATCTCACAAAAACAGACTTGCCAAACGTACGTCTTTCAACATAAAAAAACAATTATTACGTACGTATTAAAATTATTATAAGATTTTTTCCCATTCCCAATTATTCTTACTTAAAATTCTGCAAGGATTACAAAAATGTTAGCCTTTTTAATTTACTTTTATAGTTTTTGTAATATTTAAGTATGTAGAAGTACATCTGGCATAATGTTTATATATATATATATATATATATATATATATATATATATATATATATATATATATATATATATATATATATATATATATATATATATATATATATATATATATATATATCGAACAAGAAAAAAAAAAAAACATAAAACTTGTAATTTTTCTTCCACAATTAAAAAAACAACCTCCCTCGAGATGAGATTTTAAGCAACTGTCGTAAGTTGCTATATATTACCGTGGTTGCTAAATCTGTCTTATTTGGGCGAAAATTTTACAGCCCATTTTTTAAATAATGGCAATGCTTGAAAAATAATATCGTACCGAAAAATTTGAAGTTGTCAAATGCATTTACTTCTTATTTTCTTTAATGATTTATACTTTTTATGTATTAAGTTGTTAAAAAATGAATTT
>SEYY01000223.1:186803-191803 GCA_009176605.1 Armadillidium nasatum
AGAGTTCAGAAGAGCAGTGTCCATTGTAATAGCGATAGTAAAGAGAGAGTGATGCAACAATTCGACGGGCAGAAAGAGATTGAAGAGAGTTAGTAAGAGCAGGAGAGTTGATGAGACGAAATGCCCTAGACTCCACCTTCTCTAGGAGAGCTGTATGTGTGGAACCACCCCAGATATGGGAAGCATACTCCATACAGGGGCGAACAACACCCCTATACAGAGCAAGCAACTGGGGTGGAGTAAAGAAATACTGAAGGCGCCTCAGAACACCCAACCTCTTAGAAGCTTGTTTAGAAAGAGAGGTAATGTGATCTTTCCAAGAAAGATCACGAGAAAAGGAAACACCGAGAATATTAAGAACAGATGAAGGTCTGAGTTGAGTGTTTTCGAAGAAGATATCATAGTTGTGTGGAAGATTGTGTCGAGTGGAGAGATGGAGGAATTGAGTTTTGGTGGCATTGAAAACAACCATGTTCTCTCTGCCCCAATTAGAAATACGAGATAGATCAGAGGTCAGCTGCTCCAAGGCAACCCTCCTTGCGTCTAGTAACTGTTGTTGAGAGGGGCGCCTTTCAAATTGAAAAGAGTAATGAAGGGTGGAGTCATCAGCATAGGAGTGGATAGGAGATGAAGTAACAGAGAGAAGATCATTAATGAATAGTAGAAAAAGTGTTGGGGATAGGACAGATCCTTGAGGAACACCACTGTTAATAGATTTAAAGGAAGAGCGGTGGCCGTCTACAACAGCGGCAATAGAACGACCGGAAAGGAAATCAGAGAGAAGGTCACAGAGAGAAGGATAGATTCCGAAAGAGGGAAGTTTGGAAATCAAAGCTTTGTGCCAGACTCTATCGAAAGCTTTCGATATGTCTAGCGCAACAGCAAAAGATTCACCGAAATGCCGAATAGCGGAGGACCAAGAGTCAGAGAGAAGGGAAAGGAGATCACCCGTAGAGCGTTTCTTACGAAAGCCATACTGGCGATCAGAGATAAGATTAGAAGAATTGAGATGTTTCCAAATCTTCCTGTTAAGGATAGATTCGAAAACTTTAGAAAGAACGGAGGTTAAAGAAATTGGACGATAGTTAGAGGGTTGAGAGGGGTCCCCCTTCTTCGGCACAGGCTGAATGAGCGCACGTTTCCAGCAAGAAGGGAAGGTTGAAGTAGAAAGACATAGGCGAAAAAGTTTACCAAGGCAGGGTGCAAGCTCGGAAGCACAAGTTTTGAGAACCACAGGAGGGATACCGTCAGGACCGTACGCCTTCTTAGTGTTAAGCTCAGAGAGAGCAGAAATAACGTCTTTAGAAGAAATTATAATTTTAGGCATAAATGAGTTGGAGGGGGTTGGAGGAGAAGGAACAGCTCCGGAATCGTCTAAGGTTGAATTAGAAGCAAAAGTTTGAGCGAAGAGTTCAGCTTTAGAGGAAGGCAAAACGGCAGTTGTACCGTCTGAAGATACTAAAGGAGGAAAAGAGGAAGAAGCAAAGTTAGAGTTGACATTTTTTGCAAAATGCCAGAAAGGGCGTGAGGATGTAGAGCCAGAAAGATTGTTGCATTTTGAGCGGAGAAAGGAGTTTTTAGTATTACGGAGAATAGATTTTGCACGATTCCGGGATAAAATATAAGATGCATGAGTTTCTGGAGTTTGAAGACCACGGTAATCCCTGAAGGCAGCGTCCCTGTGGCGGATAGCACGAGAACAAGCAGAGTTAAACCAAGGTTTGTTAGGTTTAGTAGAAGGGAAAGAATATGGAATGTACGCCTCCATGCCAGAGAGGAATCACCTCGGTTATGCGCTCAGCACACTCCGAGGGACCCCTCCCACGGAAACAGTAATCATTCCATGGAAAATCAGAGAAGTACAACCGCAAGTCAGACCAGTTAGTGGCACCGAAATGCCAGAAACGTCTCCTCGCCGAAGGCGGGGACCGTTCTTGCGGAAGACTTGAAGAGACAGGACAAGATACAGAGATAAGAAGGTGATCGGATGAACCCAGAGGAGGAAAGAGTTTAACAGTGTAAGGAGAAAGATAAGAAGTTAGGAAAAGATCAAGTATGTTGGGTTCATCACCAAGGCGATCAGGGATACGGGTAGGGAGATGCAACAACTGCTCAAGGTTGTTGTGGATAGAAAATTGGAAGGCGAGTTCACCAGCTGGATCGTGAGAACTAGATGAAAGCCATTGGCGGTGGTGAACATTGAAATCACATAATATGATGATTTCGGAGAAGGGAGAAGAAGAAAGAATGTGTTCTATTTTGGAGTTAAGATAGTCGAAGAATTTTGGATAGTCTGTAGAGTTAGGAGATAAGTAGACAGAACAGATAAATTTAGTTGTAGAGTTGCAAGAAAGTTTAAGCCATAAGGTAGAGAATTCAGAAGACTCCAAATTAGAAACACGAGAACAGACAACATCGTTGCGCACATAAGCGCAACATCCGCCTTTGGATGAAAATTGAGAATAGAGACAGTAGGAGGAAACAGAGTAGGGCTTGCTGTCAGAGCACTCAGACACCTGAGTTTCGGTTAAGAATAAGAGATGAGGTCTAGAAGAAGAGAGGTGGTGTTCGACAAAGTGGAAATTAGTAAAGAGACCGCGAATGTTGCAAAAGTTTATGAAAAAAGAAGATCGTGCACCAGGGCAAGCCGGCATAGAGGTCTTGGTGGCACCAACCCCATCACCGGAGGCCACCAACTCCCAAGTGGTGATGGGGGAAGGAGTGGATGAGGGGCATTCTTTGGATGCCGCCCTCGTAGCATCTCCGAGGCAGTTCTTCTTTTCGCCATTTTTCTTTTGCATATTAAAGGTAATGTAGGTGTAAGCGCTTGTAAATTTGTATATATATATATATATATATATATATATATATATATATATATATATATATATATATATATATATATATATATATATATATATATATATATATATATATATATATATATATATATATATATATATATATAGGGGTGTTGTTCGTCCCTGTATGGAGTATGCTTCGCACATCTGGGGTGGTTCCACACATACAGCTCTCTTAGAGAAGGTGGAGTCAAGGGCATTTCGTCTCATCAACTCTCCTACTCTTACTAACTCTCTTCAATCTCTTTCTGCCCGTCGAATTGTTGCGTCACTCTCTCTTTACTATCACTATTACAACAGACACTGCTCTTCTGAACTCTCTCGTTGCATACCTCCTCCATTGAGAAGAGCTCGTGCGACACGCCTTTCTACACATTCTCATCCTTTCTCTGTCCAACTCTCCGACCCCAGACTTAACCGCTATGCTCAGTCTTACATATACTCTACTGGTAAAGTCTGGAACACACTCCCTTCATCTGTTTTCCCAACTTCCTTTGACTTGCATACTTTCAAAACGCCGTGTGTCTGGACACGTCGGCCACCATCGACCATGATTATAGACCTTTCCCAACTCCGGTGGAATTTGGTAGGCCTCCTGGCCTTTGCCCACCGGAGGAGACATAAAAAAATATATATATATATATATATATATATATATATATATATATATATATATATATATATATATATATATATATATATATATATATATATATATATATATATATATATATATATATATATATATAGGGTGTTGTTCGTCCCTGTATGGAGTATGCTTCGCACATCTGGGGTGGTTCCACACATACAGCTCTCTTAGAGAAGGTGGAGTCAAGGGCATTTCGTCTCATCAACTCTCCTACTCTTACTAACTCTCTTCAATCTCTTTCTGCCCGTCGAATTGTTGCGTCACTCTCTCTTTACTATCACTATTACAACAGACACTGCTCTTCTGAACTCTCTCGTTGCATACCTCCTCCATTGAGAAGAGCTCGTGCGACACGCCTTTCTACACATTCTCATCCTTTCTCTGTTCAACTCTCCGACCCCAGACTTAACCGCTATGCTCAGTCTTACATATACTCTACTGGTAAAGTCTGGAACACACTCCCTTCATCTGTTTTCCCAACTTCCTTTGACTTGCATACTTTCAAACGCCGTGTGTCTGGACACGTCGGCCACCATCGACCATGATTATAGACCTTTCCCAACTCCGGTGGAATTTGGTAGGCCTCCTGGCCTTTGCCCACCGGAGGAGACATAAAAAAAAAAAAATATATATATATATATATATATATATATATATATATATATATATATATATATATATATATATATATATATATATATATATATATATATATATATATATATATATATATATATATATATATATATATATATATATATTTATTTCAATAAAAAAAATGCTAAATATTCAATTTTTCGGGCAGTTTCACTCAAAATTTAAAAATTTTTTATTTTTACCAGAAAGGTTAGGTTGGTTAGTTGAGATTAATTTTTAAGGGTACAGTACATTTGGTTAAAAAAAAATAATAATAATAATAAATAAGTAAATAAAAAAATATGCTTTAAAATTTGTTTCACAGTTTATTTTTATGGTGAATATCATTTAAAATATACGGTATTTAATTACATGTATAATTCATAAAAAAATTGCATTAATTTTTAACAGGAAAAAGTGAACATGAAATGGGAAGGTGTTATATATATATTTTCACTTTTCACTTTTCTCATTTTCGTGGGGTGGTGCTCACCACAGTTCCTTCATACACACACGCACTACTGCACCTTACCTCTCACCCCCCTTCACTACCGCCCTCCTTCTCACTCTGTCTCCCGCAACTCTCCTTCCCTCGTCTACACTCAAACTCCTTCCCCAAAATCTCCCTCACTCCATCCATCCATCTCCACTTTGGCATTCCTCTACCCCTTCCCCCCTCCACCTCGGATCAAAGTACTTACCCCCCATCCTGTTCTCTTTCATTCTACACAGATGTCCAAACCATCTTAGTACCCTCCTTTGCTCTATCCACCATACCCCTCCTCCATCTACACATCTCCCTTATTCTTTGTAATCCTATATACCTTTCTCAAACCACAAATCTTTCTCAATCT
>SEYY01000223.1:206803-209303 GCA_009176605.1 Armadillidium nasatum
TACTACTGATTTAATCGATACCCAATTAAATTATCCTAGTGTCACTTCTGATGGTTCTACACACGAAGGGTGTAGCAGGCTTTCTCAGTGTGGTGTTTTTCAGTGCTGGCAATTAGAGCGTGAGAGAAGTAAGGATCCTGGTGATATTCTTCAAGGAGAATCACCAGCAGAACCTTTTTTACTTCTATGTGTAAACCAAATTCCGATTTATGTACGAAGGAAAAATCTAACTGGGCTGCATTTTAGAATTGCAACAATTAATGTGAGTATATTATTTATCCTTGGTTTGTATAATAATAAAAAATATCCTTATTTATTGCTTACATAAATTTTCTATAATAATAAAAATATCTTTGATTGTATCTGTCCTTTACAAGGGATTTTCAAAGGTCTTGGGGTCCATGGGGTTCTTTTAAAGAAATAAATCGGCATTTTTCATATGTATCTTTTACTTTATCAATAATTTAGATGTAGTTATTTTATTAAAACTTTCGGAGTTTGTTTGTTGGACTGCTGGACATCTTTTTTAACTGGACATCTTTTTAATGAGCAGAAACGAACCAAAACTAAAGTTAAAATTGGAATGTTGACATCATCAATGCTTTTTCTTTTATCGAGTCGCATCTTTCTTCTCTTCTCTCAGATATTTAGTTAATAGCTAAGCAATATATTTACAGTATTCCTAAATTACAATTTCACACTCTTGACCTGCAGACTTCTAAACAGTAAACTCAAGTCCTCTGCATAGTATTACAATTTATATACTCAAGTGTAACACCAGTAGTTTTCCCTTCATTCTATGAATGTGTAACCTTGAGTTGCTGCTCTCACAACAGTCCGCCAGATGTCGTCGTCGTCATAGACATTCGCGTCTCTCCAATATTCAGATTTTTAAAGCAATCAATTTATTTCAAATATATTGAAATTTAATTTCTTTAGGAATAAATTTCTTCATAAAATTAAAGAAATTAAGGAAAATATGCTCAGGAGATCCTTCATTCCACTTATAGTTCTTGCAAATAAAGACTTTTACTCACTTACGCACAATCTTTCTATCCATGTGTGTAGCGTTAAATATTATATATTATATATATTATATATATATATATATATATATATATATATATATATATATATATATATATATATATATATATATATATATATATATATATATATATATATATATATATATATATATATATATATTAATGAACAACTTTGTATAGTATATGCAGGGGTAGAACTGAATAGCTGAGGTTCAGAAACATTATTATTTTTATTATTATTATTATTACTACTACTACTACTATTATTATTGTCTAGGATACAAGAGCTCATCACAACTATTATGACGACATTAGAGAGAAAATAATATTCACTGGTTTCTTCGGCGATGTCTGGGAAGCCCTTCGCGTAGAATTGAATTTCCAGTAAGTGAAGACAATGAGGGTATAAGGACAGTAATGGGGTGAAAACAACAAAAGTTGAGACTGGGAGTAAGTGAAAATAGTCAGTAGGTGAAGACAATAAATGTATTAGAACAGTGAGTGAGGACATTGTGTAAGGACAGTGAGCGAGGGAGAAACGATAGTCAGTATGGAATTACAAAAAGTAAATGAGGACAGTCTGTTTGGGATAACAATGAGTAAGAGGATAGTCAGCATGTAAGAACAGCGAATAGTGAGGACAGTCATTATGTAAGGACAGTATGTTAGGAGAGTTAGCATGTAAGAACAGCATGTAAGAACAGCGAATAGTGAGGACAGTCATTATGTAAGGACAGTATGTTAGGAGAGTTAGCATGTAAGAACAGTGAGTAGTGAGGACAATCATTATGTAGGGACAGTAAATTAGGAGAGTTAGCATGTAAGAACAGTAGCAAAATGAGGACAGTCATTACCTAAAGAAACTAAGTTAGGATAGTTAGCATTGGAAGGACAATGAGAAAGTGAGTAAGGGGGTAAATAAAAGCATAAATGAGTACAGTCTATAAATGAGAACAAGAACAATCATTATTTAAGCACAGTGAATACGTGATAACATTTCAGAAGTGATTTATTTATTTAAATTTTTTTTTTGTTTTTTTTTGTCAAATTTAGTTTGATGAACTAGTTTGAATTCTCCTTTGAATTAATATTTGGTTGATCTGTCGCTAGTTCAGTAATTTAATAGTTTTATATATTCGATTTATTAAATAAAATAGTGTATATATAATATAATAATATAAATAATAAAATAATAATAATAATAATAATAAACAAAAATAAAATAATAAACAAAATACAAAATATACTATTTGAACTGGTTGACTGGTTAAAAATCATAATTCCTGGTTTCAGGTATAACATATCAACTCCTGTAGATGGCGAATTTGGTGCTAGAGATGTGACAGGAAAGTGGACAGGTTTGGTTGGGGATTTAGTGGAAGGGAGGACAGATGTCATTGTGGCACTTCTTTCAAGGACTCGAGGGAGGTCAAGAGTAGTGGACTACACGA
>SEYY01000223.1:211803-215324 GCA_009176605.1 Armadillidium nasatum
ATATTATTCGTGGATCGGGTAACACAATTTGTACATTGAAAATCATAAAAGTGCGAACAAACCAAAGCGATCTTCAAAATGAGAGGAATTTCTAGTGCGAAACCGAACAATTCTACTAGACAGTTGTTTTTTTTTTTTTGTTTTTTAATCTCATCAGTGTAAACAGCTCAAGAGAACTAGATGGGTACTCGGTCAGCATGAGCACTCAAACGAACAAATTTTCTTAAAAGAAAAGACATATGAAAGAAATACGAACACAAACCCAAAAGCAATGAATCCAATATAACGTATTTTGTCACGAGTGAAAAGCTCTTTATTAGAATCAACCAAGTTTCGTATTTTGTCTCTCTTTATTAGAATCAACCAAGCAATTTGCTTTGGTGTGTGCTAACTTTCAAATTTCTATGTAAAAATTAATCTAATTTTTCCTTTTACTGTTCATATTTTCATATTACATTTTATGCAGTTAAAACGGTTAAACTATAGGACATTTTTTTTTTTTTTTTTTACACTATAAGTATTTATATCGTAATTTTTATTATTACAGACTGGTCCATTCATAGAATCGTGGAACAAACTGATTATGCCCTATAAAAATACTTTATCAGAAGATTACAATCAGTTAATAAGCTCTAGTTTTCAAGACCCAAAATTTCTTTACGTAGGATCGTACGAGGTTCAAATGCTAAATATTGAACCACCATGTTCTATAAGGGCAACAAAACAAACTTTATTTTATAATGATGGTTCCATTGGCTTGCCCAAACATTCACCATATCTTGGACTTTTTAATTATTAGTGAGTATTCAATTATATATATATATATATATATATATATATATATATATATATATATATATATATATATATATATATATATATATATATATATATATATATATATATATATATATATATATATATATATATATTGGTATAACTAGAGAATTTTTTCTTGGAGGGGCATAGCCCCCTCCTCTATCTGAAAATCCCAATTAATCTGTTATGATTTTCTTTTTTGTTCCTCCCAATATATTTTTTATTTTTTTTTTTTTGTATCTCCTCCAGTGGGCAAAGGACGAAGGCTTACCAAATTCCACCGGAGTTGGAAAAATCCTATCTTGAACGAAGGAGGCCAACATGTCCAGATACTCGGCGTTTGAATGTATTGCAAGTCAAAGGAAGTTGGGAAAACAGATAAAGGGAGTGTGTTCCAGACTTTACCAGTAGAGTATATGTAATATTGAGCATAGCGGTTAAGTCTGGGGTCGGAGAGTTGAACAGAGAAAGGATGAGACTGTGTAGAAAAGGCGTGCTCTTCTCAATGGAAGGAGGTATGCGACGAGAGAGTTCAGAAGAGCAGTGTCTGATGTAATAGCGATAGTAAAGAGATAGTGACGCAACAATTCGACGGGCAGAAAGAGATTGGAGAGTTAGTAAGAGCAGGAGAGTTGATGAGATGAAAAGCCCTAGACCCCACCTTCTCAAGAAGAGCTGTACGAGTGTAACCACCCCAGATGTGCGAAGCATACTCCATACAGGGGCGAACAACTCCTCTATAAAGAGCAAGCAACTGGGGCGACATGAAGAAATTCTGAAGGCGCCTCAGAACACCCAACCCCTTAGAAGCGTGTTTAGAAAGAGAAGTAATGTTATCTTTCCAAGAAAGATCACGAGAAAAATTATACGCCAAGAATATTAAGAACAGATGAAGGTTTGAGTTGTGTGTTTTCGAAGAAGACATCATAGCTGTGTGGAAGATTGTGTCGAGTGGAGAGATGGAGGAACTGATTTTTTCTGAGTCATTGAAAACAACCATGTTTTCTCTGCCCCAATTTGAAATACAAGAAAGATCAGAAGTTAGTTGCTCCAAGGCTACCCTTCTCGAGTCTATCAACTGCTGTTGGGAGGGACGTCTTTCAAATGAAAGGGAGTCATCAGCATAGGAGTGGATAGAGAGATGAGGTAATGTAGAGAAGGTCATTAATAAAAAGTAGAAAAATGTTGGGGATAGGACAGGACCCTGAGGAACACCACTATTAAAAGATTTACTGGAAGAACGGTGGCCTTCTACCACAGATGCTATAGAACGACCAGAAAGGAAATTAGATCACAGGAGAAGGATAGATACCGAAAGAGGGAAGTTAGAAATCAAAGCTTTGTGCCAGACTCTATCGAAGGCTTTCGATATGTCTAGCGCGACAGCAAAGGATTCACCGAAATGCCGAAGAGCAGAGGACCAAGAGTCAGTGAGAAGAGAAAGAAGATCACCAGTAGAGCGTTTCTTACGAAAGCCATACTGGCGATCAGAGATAAGATTAGAAGTATCGAGATGTTTCCAAATCTTCCAATTAAGGATAGATTCGAAGACTTTGGAGAGAATGGAGGTCAAAGAAATGGGACGGTAGTTGGAGAGTTGAGAGGGGTCCCCCCTCTTCGGCACAGACTGGATGAGAGCACTTTTCCAGCAAAAAGTGAAGGTTGAAGCAAAGAGACAAAGACAAAGGCATAGAGCAAGCTCGGAAACACAAGTTTTGAGAACCACAGGAGGAATACCATCGGAACCATACGCCTTCTTAGTATTAAGCTCAGAGAGAGCAGAAATGACATCTTTAGAAGAAATTCAAATTTTAGGCATAAATGAGTTGGAGGGGGTTGAAGGAGAAGGTTGAATTAGAGGCGAAAGTTTGAGCAAAGAGTTCAGCTTTAGAAGAAGGTAAAACAGCAGTTGTGTCGTCGGAAGATACTAACGGAGGGAAAGAGGAAGAAGCAAAGTTAGAGTTGACATTTTTTGCAAAATGCCAGAAAGAGCGTGAGGAAGAGGAACCAGAAAGATTATTGCATTTTCTACGGAGAAAAGAGTTTTTAGTGTTGTTACGAAGGATAGGTTTTGCACGATTCCGGGATGAAATATAAGTTGCGTGAGTTTCTGGAGTTTGAAGACTATGGTAATCCCTGAAGGGAACATACCTGCGGCGGATAGCGCGAGAACAAGCAGAATTAAACCAAGGTTTGTTAGGTTTAGTAGAAGGGAAAGAAAATGGAATATATATATATATATATATATAATATATATATATATATATATATATATATATATATATATATATATATATATATATATATATATATATATATATATATATATATATATATATATATATATATATATATATATATATAATATATATATATATATATATAATATATATATATATATATATATATATAGTATCGGAAAGCTAGGTGAGGGTGGAATATTAAAGAAATTAAAAGAAAAACATTATCCTTCTCCTTTAAAATGTTCGTCTCCACCATATCGACCAATGTCAATGGAACAGGTAAGACGAATACAGACATTAATTATTTTTTTAAGACTTCAAGTGATAAAGAAATTCTACTCATAAATTGTCGAAATTTTTATTTTTTGGTATTTTCTTATGACTAAAAGCAAATTAATGTCAAACATAGTTTGTTGTTAGAAATATTCTTTATGTACCTATGTATAATTTTTGTCTTCA